>CABFKP010016439.1:0-19716 GCA_901779475.1 Panagrolaimus davidi
TTAGAAAAATGATGAAAATTTTCCAAAATTGATTTTCATAAAAAAATTTTCAGAGCGCAGATATACTAAAAATTTAGCTCTTTTTTCCTAAAAAATCTTGTTTTTTTGCGTTTTTGAAGATTGAAAGTGTATTGATAGCGACAACGAAAAATCAAAGAATAACCTGTTTGGTCAAAAATAAGTTATTTTCACTTAAAATTCAATTATTAAGCATGCTTTAGACTTTTAAAGTCATTGCCCGAGACAAACCTTCGGGTCGGCATGGGGCTAATTTTTCTAACAAGAAACTTTG
This sequence comes from Panagrolaimus davidi, assembly GCA_901779475.1. Classification (NCBI taxonomy): domain Eukaryota; kingdom Metazoa; phylum Nematoda; class Chromadorea; order Rhabditida; family Panagrolaimidae; genus Panagrolaimus; species Panagrolaimus davidi. Next base: position 293 of record CABFKP010016439.1, read on the forward strand.
TATTTTTTGCATTGATTTGTTACTTACGTCAGTTTCAACAGAATCAATATATTTAATAATAAATGGATGTTCCAAGTCTATCATAATTTTAACTTCTCTTTCATACTAAAATTTACGATTTTTTGCAGTAAATGAATTCTAGACAAAACTCACAAATTTTTGCTGGTTTTCATCCAAATCATTCTTTTTTATTGTTTTTAACGCGAATAATCTTTTACTTTCAATCCATTTAACTTTTATAACTTTACCAAAGCCGCCTTTACCGAGAAATTTACCTTTTTCAAAAGTTCTATCTCTAATTTTTATTCTCTTAAATAACCCCAACATTTTTACTGATTGATGAATCAAAGTAAAGCTTACACAAATAAATTGATTTTAAAAACAAACAATCGATGTTTTCCAAAAAATCTGATAACATTTGTTCAGCATGTTGAAGAAGGTTTTTACTGTTATCAAAAAAACGCTATATCTAGAATGAAAGAAAGAGGGAGAAGCATTTCATTTTCTTCGTCGCTAACAACTAACAGTTTGCACCTTAAAATAAATCGATGTAAAAAAACTTTGAAGTTGGAATTTTTGATTTAGAGAGCAGTGTTGCCGTTGGTGCTGGCATTCCTACGGTCCGCATTTTTTTACTATTAAATTTTTGTATAACTGACCTCAGAATTTAGAAAAAGAACAATCAAAAAATCCTTTATTGACGCCGGTGCCAAAAAGCACTTTTTCCATCTAGATTTCTTTAAATTCAGAGGTCAGTATCATTGATAATGCAATGACTATGATCTTAAAATGTGAGGTATCAAGTTGGCAAGATAACGTATTAAGCAGGAATAAAAAAAATTTTATAGTACAAAATGCGGACCGTGGGAATGACGGCACCACAGCCGGCACCATCGGCAACTGTGGTCTCCAGCATTATCTGTTTTTTTTTTCTTTGAAAAAATAATCAAATAATGTAGTTCAAATTTAAATTTTAAAAGATTTATTTTGCACAAAGCTTCGAAGGGCAACCTGGGTGAACTTTAGAAAAAAAGAAATCAGATTTGTTCATATAATTAGCATTCTTCATTTGTTAATTTTACTATTTAGAACTTGAATTCATGTATACAAGTTTTGCACTGTTCAACGTTTCTTATTTAATTTTTTCTTCTGTTCTGTTTTTGTTAATGGATTTTTCGTTTGTTTACAAGAACGACCAAGGGGACGGTTTGAGGTACACAAACTTTGATTTGATCTTTCGATCAAAAGCAAGAACCATCCGATGAAAAATGAAAAAGCGCATCAGTTTATTTTGAATTTTATGATTTGTTTCACATCTTTAGAAAAAGAGAACACATTTTTTTATTCAAAATTTTACAAAATTGGCTTATTTTAAACCATTAACATTATTTGATTTTACATTTTCAAAAACTTAGAAATTTCCTTAAGCATTTCTTATTTAAAACAAAAAGTAATCTATGTGGGAACAACAAAAGATCTACGAAAATGATTGAAAACAGTTAAACGATAACTTTTGACTGATAAAATTGTAACAAGTGGATTAACGACAGGAATCCTAAAAAAACAAAAAATTATTTATATTTTAAATATTTAAACTTTACCAGCAACAAATAGAATTACAAATAATACAAAAACCAGGAATGTCAACGAGTAAAAAAACAGCTGTAAGCACAATTCCAATTGGAAATAAAATAAATACTAATGGGACAAATGCCTATAATTTAATTTTTAAGTCAATTTCTAAAGTTCAAAAAAGTTATATGTCATTTAAAAATTGATTGGATTTAACTAAAATTTTGAAGAAATGGTAACATAAACTTCAGTTTTTACACTTTTTAATTTACTTTCTTTTTCCTGAGGTGATATTTTAGAGTAAAGTAAATAAAAAATAATTAAATCAAAAGTTGAGATTACTGTAATTTTTTTATTTCTATGCTGTGATGCAAAAATAACAAAATTTATCGACAAATAAAACTTATTTTTAAATATTTTGAGAGCAAATGTTTTTCGTCGAATAATATTAATATGGCTTATCTCCGTAAAACCATAATAAAACGACATTTTTTTCAATTTCCAGCAAAAATGGAAAAAAAATGACGAAAAAAAAGTAAAATTTTAAGCTACAGACATGAAATTTTCGGCATAGGCTAAAATAAGGTTGAAAAGAACGAAAATTAAATCCGTTTTCGTTCAAAGTGTCACAGGCGAAAATTTCTGGAACTAAAATTTGCATAATTTTGAAAAAATTTTTTAATAGTTGCAATATGTTCCCCTAGCCTAGTCCTGTTTAAATGTCAAATTATTAAAATCGGTTTAGAAACAGTGAAATGGTATCAAATCGAATTGTGCCAAAATCAGTTTTTGCCAAAAATCTAGAAATTTTTTAACAATTTGACTTTTAAAAAATAGAACTAGGCTAGGGGAACATATTGCAACCATAAAAAAATTTTCAGAATTATGCAAGTTTTAGTTGCAAAAAATTTGCATAAATCCCATGAAGCACTTTTAACAAAAACGGATTTGATTTTCGTTTTTTTCAACTGTATTTTAACAGGCCGGCCATCATTTTTAGGCCGCCGGCCGGCACGGCCGGCGATTTTGGCAAAATTCTTTGTTTTTCGCCTTATAAAATTAAAAAAAGAGCTGCCGGCGGCCGGCCGGCCATCACGTTTAGGCCGCCGGCCGGCACGGCCGGTGATTTTTTGGCCGGCGGCTCGGCCGGTTATGATTTTTGGCCGGATTTCTCATCCCTGGTCTGTAGCTTAAAATTTAATGTTTTTTTTTCTTCCTCTCTTCGAAATTGAAAAAAATGTCGTTATAACAAACAAAACAAACTTGTAAAATCATAGTTTTTGTCATTTGATTATGCATTTGTTGAGTTACAGGTGTTAAAAGAAAATAAACACTTTTAAGCTTTTTCCAAACTTTACAAGATGAATATATTGTTATTCCATATGAAATTAAAACCAAAAAATATCCTGCTGCACAACAAAATCTCAACGGCCACCGTTGAATTTGTGCAGAAATAAAATTTGGTATTCCACGGAAATAATATGGATCTGCTTTTAGTAACAAAACTTTTCTTTCGTATAAATCAATTTCAGATAATTCTGCATAAATCCATAACCCGATTACAGATAATGGCCCTAACACAGTGACCAACAACATTGCTAAATATTGCACAATTGTTAATTTTTTCTCATTAACAATATAAAAATATCGATAAACAGATTGTGCAGGAATTGTTGTACATGAGAAAAATAGAGTAAAAACCCAAAAATATATTAAACCAATGTTGACAGAATACGGCAATAATAACTTGAACGAATCACTTCCAACAATATAAAATGTGCCAGTTTTGACTTCTGAATGCTGAAAAAGATATTTTTATGTAAAATATGTAAAAAATGATGACATGTTGCATCGCTTTCATTATTATTATCTTGCTTTCGTTTTGCACCACGAGTTTATTGGATATCAGTATTTTCAAAAAATATAATAAAATGACGGCATATTGCATCACTTTTATTGATTTTTTTGATATCTACTAACATCACTATCAATGTCGTTGCGAGTCGACTCCGGAGTAGACTCCGACTCCGGAATGGAAGTCGGAGCCGGAGTCACGGTGGTGGAATTAACTCCGGGTTAAAGAATAAAGAAAAAAAGAAGAAAAGGTGCTTTTTTCTATAAATATTTAGTTTTCCGTCTTATTTTCTTGAATATTAGATGCAAATTAAAGCTAATATTGTTTTTAAAATCGTTTTAAAAAATTCTTCAAAATTAGAAAAAATTTCTACCATCATTTTTTATGATTAAAATGATTTTTTTGAAGATAAAAAAAATCATTTTAATCATAAGTTTTTAAACCTTAAAAAAAGAAGAAAACAAGCATCAAAAATGCAATCCCACGTGCTTTTGAAAAACATTTTACTATCGGAGTCGACCCTTTAATTCGACTCCGGAGTCGACTCCAGCGACTCCTACTCCTGAATTTGGAGTCATATTAAATTCGAAAGCACAACAGTCACTTACTCCTTTAACAACATCAGCTGCAATATTAAAAAGCATATCAGCAAACCAATTATGCAATAATATTATTTTATAATCAATCATTTTCTTCGAAGTTCGGTATAAAATTAAATAGAGTAAAAACATGTTTAAACCAAATCCAATAATAGATAAGATATTTGCAGTGTAAAAGAAAATCGCTCGCAAGTCTATCATTGGTTCAATAGTAGACATTTTAATGCTCATTCTTAAAAATTACACTTTCAGATTATATACTTCGACGACGGTGCTGAAAGACAATAAGCTTTAAAAAAACTATTTTGTAAAATTCAGAAAAAAATAATTTTAATGGGAGATTTTTTTGCTGTCATGCACAATCACAACTTTTTTCAAAACACAATTATGTTTAAGAAAATGGTAAACAAGCGCAAGAAAAATACATGCAAAACGAAAAAAAAAAACTTTTTATGACAACTATTCAGTTATTAAAGGATTAAGAAATATAGAAAATTAAATTGTGTTTAATATTGTTAAATCGCAGTTTTTAAAAGGAGAGATTTATAACTTTTTTAAGTCAAAAAACAATTTGATTAACATCATTTTTAAATGATGTTAATCAAATTGTTAAAAGCTTTTAGAAAATTTAGTATTTAAGTTTTTAGTAAAATTTGGTATTTAAGTTTTTAGTAAAATTTGGTATTTTGTTTCAAAGTATAAATTTATTAAACTTTGAAACAAGAATGAATCATATTTAAAAAAATAATTATTTCCTGTAAAAAAAGAACAAAAACAGCCTCTCTTTCCGGTGTTTATTATAATTATTTTAATAGCATCATTACTAATGCAAAAACTAAATTATAATAAAAAAAAGTTGTTAAATTGTTTTGCTCAAAATTAAGCTAAATCCTTTGAGAATTTTTTAAAGTTTACATTTCCGTGTTATTTGAGATTTTTAATTCTTTACAAAAATAATTCTTGCACTTTTAAAAAAAAGGATGACAATTGTTTTTAACAAAAGCTTTTTTTTCGCAAAAACGCTGTTTATGCAAAAATGTGATAACAGTAATATTAAGAGATTGTACCTTTAACAAAGTTAAGCCTTTTTGCATACTTATTTATGGCAATAATTTAAGTTTTATAAAAAAATTTGATTAACCTTGGCAATGTTTTTTTCTGAAAAAGATATTTATAGTAATAAGAAATCAAATTTTCACAAGCATCAAAATACGCATGTGACAACGCTTTTGATAGTTTTTCAGAAACTTAAAGTTTTGATTGCAGGAGGTAATTTTTGAAAAAATGTGCAAGCTTCCTTTCAAAAAATTTTTGTTGTAGATTTCAAGAAACAACATCCGTTTCCCAAGAATTTTCGTAATAAAAAAATTTTGCTCATTTTATGCCTTTATATAAAAGTTCGTTAAACACTTATTGATATAAAATGTTTGATTTATATGTACTTCAAAAATGTAGTATGGTGCGGCATTTTTTTAAAAACTATATTATTTGGAAAAAGAAAAAAACAATTCTGCAAAATACATATACTATGACGTTATTTACAATTTCTACATGCCCGAAAAAACTGAACATAAAATGTTGTTAAGCTTTCTTTAATTCTTTTTCCAAATGTTACAAATATTCAAAATGTTTGGTAAAAAGTTTAAACCTTTTTTTTCTTTTTATAGGTTCTTTTCCCACTTTTTGTTTTTTTTTTCTGGAAGTTAAAGGATAAATGAAAACAAGGAAACAAAGCTAATGTTATAAAAACATCAAATTTAAAACAGATAGAATAAAAAATTTTTGCATAAAACGCAATTTAAAAGTTGTAGTTTGCTTCAGAAATTAATTTTAATGTTTAAACAAAGAAAATAACAATTTTTTACTGGAGCATATGACTGGTACAGCTGCAAGAGAAATTTACTGTAAGCATTTACATTTTTTTTCATTATTTCTATCAATGATTTAATTTTTCTATTGTTAAAATAAAATATTCAAAAAATGTAGTCTCATAAAAAAATTGGGTTAAAAAGGTCAATACTTTTTTAAACAATCTGCTTTTCTTCTTTTTTGAGGGGTTTTCTTTCACTTTTTTTTTCTTTAAAAGCAATAAACATAAAAAACAATGAATGTCGTTCCACACTTAACACTGCACATAAAATGGTGTTCAGCTTTCTTTAATTTTTTTCCAAATGTGTCAAATATTCAAAAATTTTTTTCATCTTTTTATGGGTTGCTTTCTCATCTTTTGTTTTTTTTTTCTGTACATTAAATGATAAATGAAAACGAAGAAACAAAGCTGATGTTTTATAAACAGATACAATAAGAAATGTTTGCTTAAAACGCACTTTGAAAGTTGTAGTTTGCTTCAAAAATTTTTAAACAAATTTTAATGTTTAAAAACAAAAAAAATAACATTTTTTACTGGTGCAAATTTCTGGTATTTTCGATAATCCTGTGCTCAGACAGAGAAATTTACTGTAAGCATTTAAATTTTTTTTCTTTATTTCTATCAATGGTTTAATTTTTCTATTGTTAAAATATAATATTCAAAAAATGTAGTCTCACAAAATAATTGCGTTAAAAACGTCAATACTTTTTTAAACAATCTGCTTTTTTCCTTTTTTAAGGGTTTGTCCTTCACTTTTTTTTTTATCATGAAAAGCAATAAACATAAAAAATAAAGAAAGTCGTTCCGCACTTAACACTGCATCTTGTTTTATCTGTAATGTTTGTCACACAAAAAACTGATTTTGAAAAGTTAATTTTTTATATCTAAAAGTCAAAGCTTAACGATAAAAATTTTGGAAACATTTATTTACAACAAAGTCAAAAAGTGACAGTAAATCAAAGAAAGAGTTCAAAATCTCTGGAATACATTGAAATTCCAAAAACACGGATTATAAATTTTTGCTAATGCTTGTATTTTTTTAAATTCAAAAGCCGGTTCAAAAATAACATTAGTCGAAAAAGTGATAACATTTATCATTTTTTTGTAAAAAATATATGTTAAACGTCATCTCATGATTTGATTTTATTAATATATGTTCTTCAATATGCTGAGAACGATTGTTAAAAAAACACTAAAAAAATCAACACCGGAAAAAAAATGATAATGATTATCACTTTTTTGATGAAAAAATTGCTTTTACAAAAGACAAAAAAGTTGGTCCCGCACGGAAAGCACATTTGTAAAATGGCGTTTTTTTAGTTTGTCGACTTGTGTTTTGAAAACTTTTTTCTTTTAAACAATATTCTTCTTTCATTCCATAAACGTCTTAGAAAACCGACAATATTATGAATGGAAAGACCTTTGTTTCCTAAATAAGAAACTGTACAACCCTAAAGTACAATATTCGAATATTATGATTACAGCTGTTTGACGCATGCAAAATTTGATTTGAAAAGTGTAATAAAAGGTTAGTAACGCAGAAATAAAATTTTGCTTCTTTTCAAATATAAAATTCAAAGTAAAATTTTATTTCTAGGTAATTTTACTAACCTCTTATTACTCTTTTCCACTGAAATTTTGCATGCGTCAAACAGATGTAATCATAATATTCAAATATTGTACTTTAGGTTTGTACAGTTTCTTATTTAGGAATCAAATGTCTTTCCGTTCAAAATGTTATCGTTTATCAAATCAGAATTTTATGAAATCGAATTTTATTATCATTTTTATTTTTTAAAGTAATCATTAAAGAAAGCAATAACACAGTGTTACAGTATGAAAAAAAATTTTAACGAATTAATACGCCTTTCCAGAAGACGACAAAAAAACTACGCCACTTCTTCTTTCAACAAATTTGGCTTTAAATTTTGTCCAAGCTTTTTTGGGTTTGAAAAAACAATAAAAAAGCAATTTAAAAGCTCCAAAAAGTTTATCACGATATCCGCTTAAGACAAACAAAACTATTAAGGAATCAAGAAAAACTCGAATTACATTGAAGGAGGTTGTTGTTGCATAATGTTGTAACAAAAAAAGAAGGGGTGACATGGATTTAAAAATTGAAAAATCACTGAAATTAAAATGTGTAAATAAGAAAGAATAAGTTTGAATTGACATAAAAATAAATTCGATTGTCATTGTAAAACATTGAAATGCAACAACCAATGCAATTCTCAGCGAAGTTGCGGCAGAACTTTGATGATTTTGAATTTGATATTTAAATTGCCATCCAATTTTAAAGAAAAGAAAAAATGCAAATATATTTGAAAGCAAAAATATTCCTGGTGAAATATAGTATAATATATTTTTTGTTATATTCTCAGCGGTATCATACCATAAATACATTTTATTCATGCAATTAAAAAATTTTGAAATCGCACATTGAAAACTCGAACCACATAAATCATCACAATTTGCAGTATATTGTAAAGACAGATTTTCAAGAATTGGTGCAATAAATTCTCCAATATTTATCAGAAGCAAAAAAAGTATATCAAAAACAATAATAAAAATTATAACTTTAATAGGTTTTGCATGCTTCTTATAAAATAATGGAAAATATATGCAAGTAAATCGAGAAAACGTTAAAAGCAACGTTCCAGTAAAAGGTAAAAATCGAATTGAATTTCTTATTGTAAATCCTAAAGCGTAAAAAACCGCATTATTGTTTCCTACAACATAGAAGCATGTTGATAATGGTTGATTGAAGGCAATACCATTAACACCCCATGAAATAAATGTTGGCTTTTCACATAAAAAATCATAACAAATTAATGTATCCCATATTGCTTGATTCAATAAAAACCATCGATAACTTTCTTTAATTCCTCCAAAAAGTGAAATTAGAATAATTGGAAGAATTAACGCATAACAGAAATATGAAAATTGAATTTTTTCAAGAAAAAATGGTAATTGAAATATTAGACATGAAAGCCATGAATCCATGTATGCTTCTTTTCCAGGAACAGAACATGAATAATTTCCATATTGAACAATACGGGATTTATCAATCACAACATTCATGTCAACAATGCTGTAATTCCATTGTACAGCCTTCTGTGCTTTGGAAAACACACTTTTCATATATATTAAGGTCGGATCATTTGAAACGGCATTTAGCTTATACCATGTTATATTAGCATTGAGATCATAAAGACTTGCCATTTTTTAAAGAAAATAATACAAATGTTTTTTAAACCGACAAAAGTACGCTAGATTTTAATAACATTTTTTCTGGGGAGGTGCTATTAATGTAAAGCTTTTCAAATTTTGCTAACAAGCATGTTTAAAAATTTTTAAAAGTTTTTAATAATATATTATTACCTGAGACTTTTGACATTTTTATTACTTATTTTTTCTCAGAAAAAACTCATAAATACCATTTTGTGTCGAATAATATCAGGAACTATTATTAGAATACAAAAAATATCTTTTTCGCATAAACATTTTTTTAGCTTTTTTCCAATATATAAAAAAGCAAAAATAAATGTTTTTCAAACCTCTTAAACGAAGCGATTTTAGAAATCTATAAGTGAAAATCAACAGAATTCCTTAAAATGTTAGACATATTCAGCAGGAGCATCTGTGATATTTAATCGAAAACTATGATTCTGCTCAAAAAACGTTAAAAAAACTAACACATTTTTTGTAAAGTGCACTTTTGTTTGGATCCTAAAAATATGTCCACTACAGTTTTTAAATAACCAGTTTAAATTTGGTGTAAAAAAGTAAAAGAATTAGCGACAATCCGTTTTTAAATTAATCTTTTTGAAAAAAAAAGTTATTCAAAAACATCTTTTGTGACATCAAAATGTTCCATTTTTATTAACCAAATTTAAATATTTTATACATTTTTTGTAAAAAGTTGAATTTTATTAAATACGATATAAATTTTGCGTCAGCTGATTTTACAAAATCTCAGAAAAATTGCCAGAACTTTTGGTGTTTGAAGATAAAGTATGTATTACAACACTTATTATTATTCAAGGCACACAAAGATCAAAAAATAAACTATCATCTAAATCAAAAATGGCATATTTAAGGAAATCATAGATCCTTGAATCCATAAAATTGCAGCTGCTATACAAACAAACAAAATTTTGGGTCGTCTTTCTTTTAGCTCCTATTATGTAAAATAATTTTCAAACTCCTATTATGTAAAATAAAAAGTGATTTGTTATTTATTTAATTTGGACAGTTTGATTTTACAAAAAGAAAAAGTGACACATGTCAAAACAGCGAAGGAAATGAATGGAACCATTCTTTAACACATATTTTCCAAAAACAGCAATAAAAAGATGTTGTTTTATTTTATTCAACGTAATCCGTAATCCAAAATTTTTCAAGAATGCATGAATTACTTTTACGTAATTTTCTCGTAATTCATATTATTAAATATTTATTAAATAAAAGAAAAAACAAAAAAGAACACGATAAAAGTAATATATAAAAATGATATAGTAAAATCAAGATTTTTTCGGGGAATTCATTTGATGAAAATTTTGGCAGACGAAATCTCATTAAATTCATCGGCAAAATTTTGATATCTGTTTTTAACAGAAATGTTTGTAAAAAATATAGGAACACCATATGTAAAGCGTAAGCATAATGTTGATCCAGGTGCCATATGTTCTGCGATAAATCCCCTTAAATTATTTTCATTAAATTCATCAACGAATTCATAAATTTCTGCTTTTTGTAATTTTTTATCACGTTTGATGGCAGTTAATTCATTAAAAGTTGTTAAATTTCGATGCCATGGAAGTCTAAAAAAATAACTTTGAGATTAATGCAACTTTAATTCTAAACAAACTTGAAAGATTTTAAATTTGGTAAATGCTTTAAAGTATAGGAAATAATATCAAATCCTTCAGCAGCAGCAAAACAATTTAAGTACACAATTTCAATTGAAGGAACTAATAATTTTTTGTAATCACTAGTATGGACACTAGTGTGAAGGAGATAAACTTCTTTGACGGCCGAGAAATTTAGTTTTTCGAGGTAAGTAGACATAACTTTCCCGGACAAATCTTTAAACAGCAGACGTTTTCGTACCCATAATTTTTGATTTTTTGGAAATTCATTATAAATTTTTTCAGATCCACGGATTTTAATCTCTTTATTTCGGGTATGAATTGAAAAGAAATCTGAATTATGATTGAAATTTCCAGCTTCAAGGACATCAATTTGTGGACCATATTTTTCTTCTATGAATTTTTGAAGGATTTTAGAGGTTTGAAAAAGTTTAAAATAATTAAATGCAGACGCATTTTCTAACATATATTTTATTATTGGAGATGGAAGGGAATAATATTGCTTCAATGAAATTGGAGATTTTGGAAGTAGAACTTTGACGATGGGAGAATTTGTGGAATCCATTTCTTGAAAAATAATGAAGCTATGACCATGTAAAAGCTGAAAAATATCACTAATAGTGAATTCTGATAAGTATTTGAATATTTTGTTTTTTTGGTTAATACAAAGTGAAATATTTTATTAGAAAATTAAGTGACCTCCTTTTTCAGAAAAATATCAATATTCTAATGAGAAAGTAAGTAATGCAATGCCATAACAACCATGCCCTTTGTTTTTTTTTACGTCATTGAAAAATCAATTCTATCCAAAAAATACATGCATTTTCTCTAAAGTTTTACAAATAGGTAAGTATAGATGGTTTTCGTCCAAAAACGAATCACTGTATTTACTCTTTTTCAGAACAAATAAAAGATATTTTTGTTGAATATTTAATGCATTTTTTTACAATATTTATGTTTAACATTTGTTCGGGAAGTTATCACAAATAGTAAATATGTCGTTTTCAATACGCTGAAATAGAAACGTATCCAAATATTTTGATTCTTTATTAAAATTCATTCATTTAAATCTCTATTAAACTGTGGCCGTGCAGAAGACTTTCTTGTTAGTGAGTTTATTTATTTTTATTTTTGCTGACATTTGTTGATTTTTGGATTTGGTTTTGTTAAAATTATAAAGTAGAATCTGCGAGCATGCATAAACTGATTATAAGGTTAATTTTTTTCGGTATTTTACTCGTATTTGGTCAAACAGTTTTGATAAATCTGCTTAGGACATACCGTTGCAATTGTTGTCAATAAGAACACCTATGTTGCTGCAGAATATGAAAAAGTTTCAATTCCTATTGTTTGTGATTATGATGATGGTGGATGGAAAATATGGAAAACACTTGTTTCATCGATTAAATGTAATATAATATCTTAGTGATAATTTAAATACAAAATATGAAAATCAAAACGTTTGTTTATGCATTTTTCAAAACAGAAAACGACAAAAAAAATTAAAATCAATTTTGGCTGTGAGATTTATAAATTTAAAGGTATATCACTTTTTTTGGCATTTAAAAAAGTTGAAAACGTTATAAATTATTAGATATAACTTTTAGCTTTGTAGTTTATCTTTCGGGTTACATTAATATTTTGTTTTATTATGTTTTATTTCTTTGAAATGAGTTTCTTATCACGTTTATTTTTAATTTATGATGGGACAACAACGATGGGTCTTTGAAAAAAGTTGCAAATTGTCAAACGATAATATTTGATTGAAATAATTGTAACAAGCGGATTTACAACGGGTATCCTAAAAAATGTAACGTTTAAGTTACCACAAAAATATTAAGTCATACCAGCAATGAACCGAATTACAAATAATCCCAAAACCAGGAATGTCAACGAGGAAAAAAACAGCTGTAAGTACAATTCCAATTGGAAATAGAATGAATATTAATGGAATGATTGCCTGAAAAATGTGATTTAATTTTTGTTTTTTAGAAACATTAACATAAACTTCAGTGTTTAATCTTTTCAGATTACTCTCATTTTCTCGGTTATTTTAGTTAATAAAAAATTATTAACATTAAATTTTACTTTATTTAAAATTTTACGTTTTCAGATTAATTTCTATCATTTTTTAAGTTTTTAGATCAAAGTGTTTGTCATTAAAAAATTTTTAGGTCATTTTGTAAACTACTATTATTGATACACCAAAAGGTACATGAATATTGTTAAAATTCAAAACACAAACTTGTAAAATCATAGTTTTTGTCATTTGATTATGCATTTGCCGAGTTGCAGGCAACATGAAACAATAAGCAGATTTAAGCTTTTTCCAAACTTTACAAGATGTATAAATTGTTATTCCGTAAGAAACAAAAACCAAAATGTACGCTGCTGCACAACAAAATCTTAATGGCCATCTTTGAATTTGTGCAGAAATAAAATTTGGTATTTCACGAAAATAGTATGGATCTGATTTTAGTAACAAAACTTTGTTTTCATATAAATCAATTTCAGATAATTCTGCATAAATCCACAATGCAAGTACAGCTAATGGTCCTAATACAGTGACCAACAGCATTGCCAAATATTCCACAATAGTTAACTTTTTCTCTTTAAAAATACAAAAATATCGATAAACAGATTGTGCAGGAATTGCTGTACATGAGAAAAAAAGTGTGAAAACCCAAAAATATATTAAACCAATGTTGACAGAATAAGGTAAAAATGACTTTAATGAATCACTTCCAACAATATAAAATATTCCGGTTTTAAATTCAGTATGCTGAAAAAATTGTGTTTTAATAAATTTGCTATAACATAATGTCATGTTGCATAATTTTTCATTAGCAAAGCACTGGTTAATGAAACCATTGTTACAATAATTTCAACTTACACCTTTAACAACATCGCTGGCAATATTGAAAAGCATATCTGCGAACCAGTTTTGTAATAATATAATTTTATATTCTGCCATTTTTTTGGGAGTTCGGTATAAAATTAGATACAACAAAAATAAATTTAAGCTAAATCCGATAGCAGAAATAACATTTACAATACAAAAGAAGATTGTTCGCAAATCAATTATTGGTTGAACAGTTGCCATTTAAAGCCACATAGGAACTTGTTGATCCTTTCAGAAAAGCAATACTTTTCGATTTAAAAAAAAAACAGCAATTACTTTTGTTCATGTAAAAAAATAAATTTTGATTTAGTGGCAAAGCACAACTTTTATTTGAAAACATAATTTCATTTAACAAAAAAGTAAACACATTCATTTGCAAAAATACAATTAAAACAAGAAAAAAACATTTTGTAAACAGATATTTAGTTATTAAGTTATATATAAATGTAAAAATTAAATTAAATTTGGCAATGTCAAACAACTATTTTTAAAAAGAGATTATTAACCTTCAGAATTCAAAAAGCAATTCAGTTAAGAGCAACTACGTCTTTGAACAATTTTGGATTAACAGTGATAAATGTTTTTGTTTTGGGATAAATAATTACTGAATTTTCAGTTTTTGTCTTCAGTTATTTGAAATTTAAAACAAAAATGAGTCACGGTTGACAGTATTTATTTTAAAAGAGAGCAAATCGAGAAAAACGGTTTGACAGGTTTTTGATTTTTGGAACAAAATATGCTGCAATGGTAATAACTATAAAAAAGTGTATGCTATCTGAAGATAAAATATCAATCTTATTTTTATCTCATATACGCAGCTTTGTTATACATTTTATGAGTTAATTTTCGTCGAATTCGATTGCAATGGAGCATTGAGTTAAAGATCGAATCATTCCAGTTGCTCCAGCCAAGAATCGCCTTTGATATGTTTGTAAATCATAGCTAATCTTAAAATATTTTGGACGCTGAGAAGCAGATTAATCAGTATCAGCTGCATGATTCATAGAAAGAACAAATTTTTCCTTCATCCTTTATAATTACTAAAACACGCCAAATTGATGGATGTTCAGATGCAAAAAAATTTTAATGCACGATGCCTAGCTTCGGGAAAACAATGATTGGCAGGATTACAAATATTCTCGAATACTTTGTTTTTGCGACTGTTTGTTACGCAGACTTTACAAATTATCTTTGATCGTGATCAATCATGATAACATTATTGCCCAATTGTTCAACACAAATATCATTAAAAATTGCATTTTTTTTCTGTTTTTGCTATTAAATTGGGTGCATCAACCTGTGTCATCAAAAAAAGTTAACATGCTTAAAATGAATATTAGTGAAAAAAATATTTATCATGATAAAAAAATATTCCTGTCGCTTTTTCCATGAAATTTTTTGTATGCTTTTTATGCTCTCTTTAACCGACTTTGCTGGTGCTTAGAAGATCGGCTGATGAAAGCTTATTCTCTCTAACAGCGTTACACTAAAATGACAAGAGAAATAAAGAAGGCGGCGACTAGCCGCCTTTTTTACTTCTCTTAAAAGCATTCTGCGATGATAAGAAACAGATTAAGGACAAACAAAGAGATATGCTTTTTAAGCAATGTTGTGATTATGTTTGTACATAGCACCGCCTTGTTTTTATCCTTATAAAAGTGGCATCGATTTTTTTCTGATTTTTATTTGCTTGTATAAATGCTGAAACCTTACCAACCGTTGTTAAAAATAATTTAGGCATGTTCTGACTCTAAAGTAACTTAAAGAATAATTTTTATTTAGGCTATGAAAAACGCTAACAACTTCGGAGCACTCCGGTAAAGGCGACCGCGAATGCTATGAAACCCCGTCCCCCACAGTCGGAATAAACAATGGCTCTCAAAACGTAGCCATAACCTGGCTTTTTAAAAGTTATCCTGATTAAACATTGAGGTAAATATTTTCTCTTTTAATTATTTTTCAACGTTAAAAATACTGTTTATTTCTGATTGTAACTGAGTGAAATGTTGGTCAAACTTTTTGCTAGAAAAATTATTATGTTTTTACGCAAAAAAAATTTTGATTAAACAATAAAATTATTATCATACGTCCGTCTGACATCTGTTGATTAACTTTTCGATTCCCTTTTCGGATTTGTATACTTTTTTAAGCTTTATGGTAATCGAAAAATTCCTATTAATTTATTGTTGTATAAGTTTAATCAGACGGTTTTAATTGTTTTCGATAAATTTCGACAAATGATTTTTGATTAGTTAACTGTTTACGTTTAAATTTTTTTCTTTCTGATCACAAATCAGTCACATTTTTTGTGCAATGTTGATGACAATCATAAAATAAAAAAAGTTAAAAGCTGGCAATTTTTAATGAGGTCTTTTTCTTATCAATTCTTTTTAGCGACAATAATAAAATGTGACTGGCGCCAATAGTATTGTTTGGACTAAAACATAAGAAAGAGTGAACGACAGAACAAAAACTACAAGCGTTCTTCAAAGCTCGTTGTTTTCTTTACATGTTCGAGTTCAATTATGCAATAAACTTTGTACCTGGCACACCTATTATTTCTTAATTTTTTTGGTATAAAAAGCGTTGTATTCATTGTTAAATGTCATTGTGTTATTTCAATTTTGTCAACTCCAGCGGATTTTTTATCAACTAACATGGAATTTACTGTAAGTGGCAAAAGTTACGAATCACTCAAAAAACATATTTTTTCAGCTTCAAAATAATTCGAAAAGGCCTCTTCAAGTTGAACAAATTGATGACATCGAAAAAGCGGCCCTGAATAAATTATATGATAATACAATAAAACTATTAGATTCTAATCCTTCGGAATTTGGTAGTAATGCTGCCGTCAACATGCGGGTAAGTAATGTTTCATAATTTTCGAACACAAAAATGGATTTTCAAAATTAAAAAAAAAAAAGAAACCTTACAAATCTAAAACTTTTTTGACACACAAACCATTTTTTCTGTATTAAACGGTAGAATTTTTGAAAATCGTAAGAATCACTGAAAAAGAAAAAACACACAGTATTTCTTTACAGTGATGTCTATTTTTTTCTGCTTACTGTTAAAAAAATTTTATAAAAAGTTTGAGCCTTCCCTTTAGAGTGAATTCCTTATGATTCACAAACTTTTTATGAACAAAACTTCTCAAAAAGTTTTAAACAAATTACGAATCCTGTAATTTGTTATTCACAGTGATCTAAACACTGTATTTCTTACATTATAACAAGAAATTTCAGGATTTAAGAAAAGTTGAAAATAATTGTTTTCAACTCGCAGCGGATTTGGATTTGAAAATCAAAAAAGTATGTTAAATTATACTTCATGTTTAGAACAACATTCTTCTAATTTTTAGAATGAAATCCATCCTGATGATCAAATTGTCACTGTTGCAAGAAAGTTTACAGCAAATTGTGATTATTACGAAATTATAAAACAAGTAGAAAATAACCCTGCGATGCTTAAAAATGGGACAACGCGTAAACAATTAATTAAAGTAAGGACATTGATCGTATTTTTAATATTTAATCGTAAAAATCTTTTTTTAAGATTGCTCAAGAATGTTCAGCTGCGGCATTTAAAATGGCGTCATATCGCAAACAAACGAGACAAACGTCAGATTCTCGATTAATTGTTGGTGAAAATATAACTTTCTTCGTAATTTAACCTTGTTTTTATATTTCAGATAGATGCAACTGCTCGGATCGAACAAAAGTTAGATTTATTGCTTCTCAATCGACGCAACGCCCCAGTGATTAATGCAGCACCTGAACAAAATGAAGCTGTACCCGCTGCTGAACAACAAGCAAATGAAGCAATGGATGTTGATCCAATTGTTCACATTGCAATTCCACAGGTACCTGGAAATCCCAGATGGTTGGTCAAAAGAGAACTTTGTGAAACGCTTGCTTCTGCACATCGAACACTCGATGAATTTCTACATGCTTTTGTTCCAGTATTATTTACCAACGGAGAACTTTTAGCACCAGAGTGCGCTTTCCATGATCCTAAAAAAGAGGAAGTTGGTGCAGTTGTAAATCACTATTTCCGACAACAAGCTGAAGAATGGGATAATAAACTCAAAAAAATTCTTTACGATTTTCGACATGCTGGACGGAGAAGTTTGAAGCAAAAAATGGCTGGAAGAAATGTCGGATTTGCTGTAACTGAAAACAATTCTGAATATGTCTTCTCCAACAACGGACGATGTTATTCCGGATTTGATTCTCACCGTCCACTTCCAGTTCGTCTCATCCACAACATTGCTGTGCCAACAAAAATCGGAGCTTTTGAAGAAATATATCTTTTCACTCTAACAAAAAAAGCAAAACAAAATAGATTCGAAGTTAAAAAGCTGACAAATAACGGTTTGATTACACTTATGTAATAATATACGCATCTCCGATTATACTTCCGGGATTAATTTTGTTTTTGTTTTCTTGCAATTATCAAACATATATATCTTTATAAATAAATATTTTAAAAATGTGATTTATCTTACTTAGGAATTTTTACAAGAACCCATCGGACCGTCAAAAGCTGAATTAATACTCTCTTTCGATATCAAAGAATGAAAGAAAAAAAAATGAATTAAATGAGCGAACATCAGATCCACAGTTTAAATAGTCGGATTATGGATCTATCAAGCTGATCGAAAAATTCTTTTGGATTAACAAATGATTTTTGATTAGTTAATTGTTTACGCGTACATTTTTTTCTTTCTGATCACAAATCAGCCACTTTTTTTTGTGCACTGTTTATGACAGTCGTAAAATAAAAAAAGTACAAAGTCGGCAATTTTTAATGAGGTCTTTTTCTTATCAATTCTTTTTAGCGACAATAATAAAATGAGATCGGCGTCAGTCGCTTCGATGGGGGCTTTTGTTTAGTGAAAATGAGAGGAGAAAATATAATCAAAAGCCTTACATGACTGTCAACTTCTTTTACCCTTGAAAGTTTTTAACATTATTACAATTGACTCTCAAAAAGGAGATTGGTTTCATCCACCATATTGAACTAGTAACATTAAGCATTAATTGCAATAAAACGAAAATTCTTGAAGAAGTTTGCTTGTATTGTGAACAAGTGATATGAAATGCAAATCAACATTCTTCTTATAAATCTTACAGTAATTTTCTTTTATATACATGTTTTAATTATAGTTTTAATTGGGGATATCTTCTTTGTGAATGTACTCGTCATCATGGTTGGGGATATTCCTCTTTTACTTTTGAATCAAAAATGTTTGCTTGTATTCATTTTAAAAGTTGTAACATTGTTCGCTTTCCTGTTATGAATTAAACAGAATATCCACCATTTGAAACTCGAGAATTACGTGAAAGCGATTGGATTGTCCGATATGATGGATATTAGGGAAAGTTCTTAATTGTTATTAATAAAAGATATTTAAGGGTTGTATAGAATGCTTTATGATATGAATTTTAGAATAAAATAGAAAGTAAAATGTTTTTTTAATTATTAACCATGAAATACAGTTAACAAAAAAGGCATAGCAAACATGGTGCAAAAAAAGAAAATAATAATAATAAATTAATTACTTCAAGAATTTTATTTTTGGATTCAGTCATTTTTTTCATTCATGAACATTCCTTTCATCATCACCCATTTTTGTGCTTTGTTCATCAGGATTTGGTTTATTACCAATTGCCCTTTTACAAACATTTGTTGTAATTTGCATAAATTTATACAAAAATAATATTAATAATGAAAATATCGGGAATACAGAAAT
>CABFKP010016612.1:0-19631 GCA_901779475.1 Panagrolaimus davidi
AACCGGAAAATTTTCGAAATATTGGTGATAAACTAATTTCGGCAAATTTCGATTTGATGGCATTTCACTATTTCTGAACCAATTTCAATAATTTGACTTTTAAACAATATAACTAGGCTAGGGGAACATATTGCAACCATAAAAAAATTTTTTTCAAAATTATGCAAATTTTGGTTTCAGAAAATTTGCATAAATGCCCTGAGGCATTTTGAACGAAATCGAATTTGATTTTCGTTACTTTCAACCGTATTTTAGTCTATCCTGAAAGTCTCATGTCTGTAACTTAAAATTTAACTTTTTTTTTTCTTCCTTTGCTCGAAATTGAAAAAAATGTCGTTTTAAAGCTAACAATCTTCACATTTTCAATAGAGAAAAATATATTGTTTGCCCGACAAAATTTGTTTTTAAAATTTGACAACTTTTTTTTTAAAAAATAAATTTTATTGAAGACATCGAAATGTAACATGTTTGAGGGAAAAGAAAAAATAGCAACATCACAATTTATGAATCAACAATTAAATTAAATTTATGACTTTTGAATTTCAAAAGTGATCAATAGATGTTCTTTGAGATTTTATTATTAGAGTCATTTTACATCCAAGTTGCATTGAAAAATGTTTTTGCCACCTAAAAGAAAGATGATGAAAATTCTCTTTCAATTTGATGCGTCATGTTTTTTGTGTTGAAAGTTGATCGTTTGAAAGGATTTCCTTTCTAATGATCAACTTTCATCCATAATTAAAATAAACTATAATTAAAAGTCCAATCAACAGACATTTAAATCAAAACAGTTGCTACTCGGACATTAAAATAAAAAAATGCTTGAAGCAAATAATCTTTGTTTTTTGCTCTTTTAAATGATTCAAGAAATTTCATAAAAATTTCATTGTCTTTTTTAAAATCAAATTTCTATATATAATTTCTTTTTTTCTTCAAAAAACAGAGGATTGTTTTTGGCTACTTTTATTCTCATCAAGTATTAGAAGATTAAATAAATGGAAAAATTGCTTAAATTTTTATGTGTTATTATTTTAATTGTTGAAGTTTCTTCAAAAGAATATTCTGGAATTGGAAGATCACAAACTGTTTCAGTTATGGGGTCATTAAAATGTAATGGAAAACCTGCAGCTGGGATACTTTTAAAATTATATGATCATGATAGTAAGTACTTTTTTAAGCTTAAAAGTGTACTCAAAAATCTTAAAAATAGAAGGGGATTCAAGAAATTCCCCGGTTTTCTTTTGGCTGGCAAATAAGTAAAGTCATAATTATCAAAAAAAGGATTGCGGTTGTGTAAATAACAAAAATAAAAGCTTTTATGATGTTAATTACGTAGATATTCTCAGAAAAAAAATTTCGATTTTCACGTACCACCCCCCCCCCCTGTCGAAAATTTTGAAAAACAAAAAAAGGAAAACATGTTTTTTTCAAAATTTTTGACAAGGGAATGGGGTACGTGAAAATCGAGAATTTTTATCACCGAAAAACTTCATATTAACATCAAAAAACCTTATATATTTGTTATTTAACAAACCGCAATCCGTTTTTTGATAACTTTAACAGTACAAATTTGCCCCCAAAATGGGGAAATTTCTTTACATTCAAATCATAATTGTTTAGCATTTACATTCGACGATAAACTTGCTTCTGGAAGAACCGACCACAATGGTGACTTTCAAATTACTGGAACGGGACATGAATTTTCTCGAATTACACCAAAATTTAAAATTTATCATGATTGTGATGATTGGCTTGTAAAAAATATTTTTGTTTTTTTTTAATATTCGCATTTGTTTTTTAGCCATGCCAACGAAAGATAACAATCACAATTCCAAAGAATTATATCAGCAATGCCGATTATGCAACAGAACCATATAACATTGGAATTATGGAACTTTCAGGCAAATTTGGCGGAGAAAAACGTGATTGCATTCATTAACAATATTGGAAAAAAACAACTGTAAAAAGTAATGACATTTTTTTACAGAGGCATTCTCAGATTCGTAAATATTATTTTTTGACAATCACTGTTTGTTCATTTCCAAATGATCAACCTTTTGCTTTTTTAAAATCATTCTTTAAACTTTTTTGTTAAAATTTCTAGCTTTATGTGTTTATTTTATCATTGTACCAATTTATTAATAATTCCATGTTCAAGTTCTTGTTAATATCAATACAATTAAAAACATTTTATTTAATTACTGTTTGTATTGAAAATGCCATTTCATATTCAAGATTTTTTTGTCTTATTATTTTACTACTGTTTGTACTGGAAATAAATCAATACAAATAACCTCAGTTAAAATAATCAAACAAAATATTCAAAATTTTAATCCGTCGTCTTCAAAAAGAAAATGAAAAATGCGTACACAAAGAAAAGAGAGAATTTGATAGACTGAGACATTGCAAAACATTATTCAAAGCGTTTTTTTTTGTTTTCAACATCTTTTGCAACTGCTTTTTTTTCTGCATAAACGGCGCAAAAAAATTTGCTTGTGTTTCGAAAGAGTTTGCGAAAATGTATCTTTTGTGACAGACAAAGTCGCGAAAATTTTGCTTTATAAAAACTTTTTGGATCTTTTATTTTATTAATAAAATTAAAAAATATGAAAAAAAATATTTGGTTCACAGTGTCATTAAATTAAAGAATCATCAAATACATCCCTAATATAAATAAAGAACATTATTAAAAATGATAAAAATTTGAATTTTAACAAAAAACATAAAAATATTCCAAAAATGACATTCATCGAACAAAAGTATCGATCAAATTACAAGTTTTAAAGTATATCTTTGATAAAAAAAACATCAAATTTAAGTACAGCACACTTTTTGTTTTATATTTTATTGCAAAATATAAGAGCTTTGTTTGCGCTTCTCTCTTTTTAGTGAACTTTTAAAACAAATTTTTACAAAATCAGAAGGACATTTCTCTTTTATGAACATGTTTTTACTTTAAAAAACAAATTATTGCTTTTGTAGAAGAAAAAAGACGGTAATTTTCTCGTTTATCCAACCCCTGATTTTTCCCAAAAAAAGAGACGAAAAAGAAACCCGAATGAAATGTCGCCGCGCTATTTATGCATTTTTGAAGGTTCCCATTGTCATACACATGCAAATCAACAGAATTTGCATTTTTAAGCATTCATTTTTGCGGGGGATAAACAAGAACATTGCACTATGGCATATTTTGCTTGTTTATCCCCCCATAATCGAATCTTATGGAACAAAAAGTTACAATCAAAAATTTTTTGCATTCATTCAAAAAAAAAACAAAATTCTGTATATTTCAGAAAAAAAACACAGACATAGTTATATATAAAAAATTCAAGCTTGATACCACAAAATTCGGTGTATTTAATAAATTTAATTTTTATTATAAAGAGCACACATTTTGTTATAAGAAGAACTTGTGCTCCCTGGAAAACCAATTATAGGTACTTTGTAATCATAATTTTCCGTTTCAAGAATTTCGTCAACAATTTTTTGAAGTCGAGTTCCATATCGTCAGAGATGTGAAAAAAAAATTCTAGTTGAATATTCGTTTTCTTATTTTTCTAAAAGTTGGGCAAATGATTTTAAATAAAACACATTTTTAAAATCTTACTTTAATATGACCATAAAAAGTATTAATGTCAAAAATATCAGGAATTCCACTTATGTCAAATTTATCAAGACTTAAAAAATGTGGAATTTGAAGCAATTCTTCAGCGGTTTTCGCTGTAATAATATTTAAAGAATTCCTAGGAAGATCGCTAAAAAAAATAGTTGTAAAATTTAATTTTTAAAAATATACCTACTATGTAAAATTTTTAAAATTCGGAAGAGCTTTTAAAAAAGCTTCTAATGAAAGGGCGGTTTCGAAATAAATCTGATCTTCTTCTGTTTCAAGAACAATTTCATCATTATTCGTTATAACAACATATGATAAATTAAGTGTTTCACATTTTGAAGCAATAACCATTAAATCATTGAAAGAAAACATTTGTTCAATAATAAATATTGATGTTGCAACACATTGATAAATTTTTTGCAGGAAACACGTAATTACTGTCGAATTGGGAGTACTTCCGTATACATACAATGTATCAGTGAGCCATATTTTGTATGTAAGTTCGTTTAAATAAATATTTGGACAATCCTTTGAAGGGCGACTCCCTTGAGTATGCCATCCTTCTTTTCGATAAAAACATAGTCTTGGAACAATAATAATAGGATTTTTGATGAAAAAATGTTTGCAACTTTGAATCATTTTTTGATATAATTTTGAAGATGCCGGATTATTTGTTATATAAAAAATGATGGTATCAGGCGTTGAAAAGTTTTGGAGTTGACAGGAAGAATAGAACTGAGCACGATTTGGGAAAACCATTGATGCATTGTTTCCTGTCATTTCAAAATTTGAATTTGATGAATTTCGGGCAGCAATTTGAGTATCCATATTTGAGTGAAAAATCTGGATAATATTTTTACTAAGTTGTTATTATAACAGGTCCTTTAAAAATTTATGGAAAGAAAAATATCCTTTTTTTTGTGAAGCCAAAAATAAGATCACCAAAAAAAAGAGATACAAAAAAAGCTGGAGGTTTTTAGAAGAATAATTGGTTTATTTTTTTCTTTCTTTGAGTAATTATGGTTGTAGAGGTCGTGAGTTTTATTTTCATACCATTTATTATTTTATGAAAATGTACACACAATTTTGCCAAAAAAAGAAAAAAAGTTTGTTTTGTCTTTCACTTTTTTTACAAAAATAGCAAACGGATGGACTTCTTTTTGGAGATGCATGATGAAAAAAATTAAAAATATCTCATTTTAATTATGAGAGCTGAAATGTATGATTTTCTCGTGCCAGCGATGAGAAAACCATTCAAATAAACCGGAGATCGCCTGAGAGATTTTTGGCGATTGGGAGACTCTCACTCTTTTTTTTATATCTTCGGAGGATTCCCAACCCTACTATCTTACGAGATTTAAATATTCTCAATTATTCTTTTTTTTGACAATATATTTTGGCTTTTACCATTCTCTTTCCATTATAAACATTTGTCATTACATTTATTTTCCTACAAAAATTTTTGTAGTGTTTTAGTAATAAAAAAAAATAATTTTTGAAAAAAAATGGATTTATCAAATTCTGAAACAACACCTTCTTCGCCTTCTGATATGAGATATTATTCCAACAATGTATATCGTCGACAAGCATTTCCTTTTTGTGATACTATCATTTTTTATATTACAAATAATCCGGCATCTTCAAAATTATATCAAAAAATGATTCAAAGTTGCAAACATTTTTTATCAAAAATACTATCATTATTGTTCCAAAATTATGTTTTGATGATGAAAGATGATATACTCAAGGGAGTCTCCCTTCATGGGATCGTCCAAACGGTGGACCAGTTTTTTTCAATGAACTTACAAGCAAAATATGGATCACTGATTTATTGGATGTATGCGGAAGTGTTCCTAATTCGCCAGTAATTACGTCTTTCATGCCGAAAATTTATTCATGTGATGCAACATCAATATTTATTATTGACCAAACGTTTTCTTTCAATGATTTTATGGTTATTGCTTCAAAATGTGAAATACTCAATTTAACAAATGTTGTTATATTAAATAATGATGAAATTGTTTCAGAAACAGAAGAAGATTATTTTGAAACTGCCCTTTCATTATAAGCTTTTTTAAAAGCTCTTCCGAATTTTAAAAAAAAATTTTTTTTTAGCAACAATTAGTTTTTTAAAATTTAAAAAAGATAAATGCAACAATTTGTTTAAAAGTATCTAAATAATTATACATTTTTTGAAGAGCACTAAAATGTATCAAAAATATTAAATTTTGTTTTTGAAACTACAGAATTACACAGCGAGCTGTTTGTTGCGCCTTAAAAATGATCTTCTGAAAGCCTGAACGTTTTCATCAGATAAAAAAAATTTTGTTTTAATTTAAAGTTTTTTGGCTTTTATCCATATTATTAAAAAGTGGATGGACAACATCCAAAAAACGTAAGAATGCCCTCTCTCATCGAAAATGCACCTTTTTTGCAGAAAAACAATTGAAAACAAAAGAAAGGAGGTTTTATATATTTCTTGACTTTTTTGAAGCTTCAGATTCTTTGCTGGAATTTGTTTTGACGTGCAAAAAAATGCTTCGCAATATTTGTTTTTATTTCTTTTGAAAAACGCTTTTAATGAAAAAATGAGCAACGAAAAACTGAAATTTTTTTCTTAAATTTGTAAGTATTTGCAAAATAGGAATTTCTTTGTTTTAAATAATGTGCACATCATGAATTGTTTCTGGTTTTCATAAATGTTTTTTTTCTTTATTTTGAGTTTTATCTTCATATTTTTAAAAAATTCAATATATTAAACAACAAAAAAAATAAAATATTGAAATCTTACAAATTTTTTAAAGTCCAAATTTGTTTGGCTCTGAAGGAACAAAAGCTTTTAGAATGTTTTCAAAAAATTATCGATGATAAATAAAAATGGGGCAACGAAAAAAAATTTTGCTGACACAAAAAAAAACGCAAAAGCAAATGTTTCGAAACTTTTATAAGAAAAAAAGAAAGATTATTTTTCATCGCTTTTTGCCATTATTTTATTTAAATCTTTTTATTTTTCTGTGCTAAATAAAATGTCATATGTCTTTTGTTAAGACATATGAAACATACAAGCTTTACAGGTAAATAAATGTAAACCAACGTTGTTTTTGAAGGCACAACGGCAAAAACATTGTTGCCGGCTGTGATGGTCCGCATTTTTTTATTATTCCATTTTTATATTCTGCTTAATAGATTATTTAGTCAATTTGATGCCTCACATTTTAAGATTATAATCATTGCATTTTCATTAATACTGACCTTAAAATTTAAAGAAATCTATATAGAAAAAATGCTTTTTTGCGCAGGTGCCAATAACGGACTTTTTGATTGTTCTTTTTTCTTTTTTTTGAAAAAACTTGTAGTGAAAGGAGGATTACAAAAGCATAAGGATGGACGGAGGCTCGGGGCTTTGTTCCAAGCCCCAGCCCCCGCCCCCAGCCCCGGGACTGGGCCGGGGCCTAAAATTTGGGCCCCCGTCAATCCTTACAAAAGCAAAGCAAAATCCTACCGAACAATGTGCTCATTCTTTTATTGTTTTTTGTCTCTGCCGTTTTAAAATTTTCTTTTAGGCGTCAGTTTTTCTTTTTTTTTTATTTTATAAAACAGTGTTTCTCATGTCAATAATCATCTCCTTTAATAAACGTTTTAATTAATTTACACTTTTCTATTATTTTTTCCAGCTTTTTTGACAAAATTTAAATATGAGAATAACATAATTACCACCAAATGTGTAAAAAAAAGCTTAAAAGCATTAAAAATAAAATATTCAAAAGACAGATGACATTTCATTTTGCACAGAAAAATAAAAGGATTAAAATGAAAAAAGCATATTGCGCTGAAAAATATTCTTTCTATTTTTCTTTTACAAGTTTCGAAACATTTTCTTTTTGCGTTTTTTTTGTGTCAGCAATATTTCCCTTCGTCGTCCCATTTTTGTTCTCATCAATATTTTTTTGCAAACGTTCTACCAAGTTTTTTGTTCCTTTAGAGCCAAACAAATTTGGGCTTTAAAAATATGTAAGATTTTAATATTTTATTTTCTTTTTTTTGTTGTTTAATATATTGAATTTTTTAAAAATATGAAGATAAACGTCAAACTAAAGAAAGAAAATAAAAACATTCTTGAAAACAAGAATTAACGGGTTCATCCATTATTTAAAACAAAGAAACTCGTATTTTGCAAATTGTTGTGCCCCTGATTCCAGGGTATTTCATTTCTATTGTATTTATCGCCTGGCGTTGTGCCTAACAATGCCTTCTTGCTTGCGTGTTACATTTCTCACACACACAAAGGCTTACGCAGCCAAATGCGTCCTTCCTTTTTCTTTGGTTGTTGTTTGCCCTCACTTTTAAGCTTTAATTCTCCTGGAGTCAAGACGCATACTTTCGGCCTCTCTTGCTCAACTTCGTTCTGTATTGCTTTATATAATATTGTTCAATAAATATTATTATTATTTCTTCTTTTGTTTATCCCACGGATACAACACAAATCCTTACAAATTTAAGAAAAGGAATAGGAATTATATCACCAAAAAATTGTTTTTGACAAATTTTTTTAAAAATGAATGCAAATCCTTGTTTATTCTTTCGCACTTCTTTTTCCTTGTTTAAATCTTCATTGCTAATTTTACATTTTTAATTTTGCCTATTGTATTACTGTACCCATTTAAATACGTTTTCGCGCTACGTAAGGGAGCGATAAACAAAACTAAAATTAAAATAAAATCAAAATAAAAAAAAACAAAATAATTTAATACGAACATTTAACATTCTCATTAACATTTATAATAAAAATTCGAAGTGAATTTTTTGGATGAACATTTAAAAAAGGTTTTTTTTCCTTTTAGTTTTTCAGTTTTTAGTTACTCGTTTTATTCATTAAATATGTTTTTGCAGAACAATAAAAACAAATATTGCGAAACATTTATTGCAATCACTCTTTTATATTGTAATCTTTCATTCTCACAAAAATAATTTTTTGTAAAAACACAACTATTGTTTTTAATAAAAGCCAACTTTTAAGCATTTATAAGCATTTAAAAATGTGGTAAACAGAAAAGATTTTGTGTGATCTTTTTTCGTATTAAATTTTGCAGCTTAAAAAAAATATGCAACAACTGTATTTACAAGAACATTTTTGATAAATTTTCGTAGGTCTGCAACAGATTTATTTTTATGCAATAACTTTTAATCAAATTGTTGCAATACATTTGTTTCAATTTTAAAATAAATATTTGCTGTTTATGTGGCAGAATAAAAAATTAGATAAATAATGATAACTTGGATTAAATCATTATCATTTATCTAATAAATGTTTTTCTGAAGTTTTAAAAAATAATTTGATTTGTAAAATGACATCGTTATTAACTTTTTATCTTTTTAGGTTATATTTGAAAAATTCAAATAAAAAAGGCAACACAAAACAGAGGGTTTTTTAATTTTAAAATGAATAAAAATAGAAAATTGTAAAAAAGAAAAAAGCGTCTTTTGTTTGAAAAATTATCTGCTTTTTGATCGTAATTTTTGAAAGAGCTCAAAAACAAATTTTCGGAAAAAAAACAGATGTGTGCATTTCTCTGCCACAAAAAATGGAGAGACTAAAAGAGTCTGCTGTTGGTGTTTTTTTTTCACGCGCAATAGATGAACTTTTTCAAATGATAGGGAATGATTTTTTGGGTTTGGAAGAAGAATTGCAAAGAGGGTATGGAGATAAAATTGAAAAAAAAAATTTCGTTGTTGTGCTATCCCTGGATGGGATCACAATGAAATGAACGAGCTCGATGGGATTTGAAAAAGTGATCGCGCGTATTTTGAATGAAAAGGATATTAAAAATAAGTCACAATTTCATCAAAAATGTTTACTTTGAAGATATTCTTCTTCCAAGGCAATTACAATAAAAACACTTCCAACAAATTGCTGAATGTGCATAAGATTTTGCAATATTAATACTGCAGTTTAAGTCGAAATTTTATATTTAACGAATAATTGTTTGAATGTCATTTAAATTAAATTTTTTAACAACTTTTGAGTTTTTTTTGATTTTTTGCAGCACGTACAATAATAGTATCCAAAAAGAAATAATAAACAGTTAATATAAAAATTTACTCTTGAATAATAAATCAAAAGTTTTCAGTGTCATTCTTAAACATACCAGATTTTTTGAAGAAATTTTACATTTATCTTTAAATACCGATTTAAATTGCTTTAAACAATAGAATGTTTAGCATAAAAAAGTATTATATTCTTCTTTATAAAGTTTATAAAAAAATTTAAAGCATTTTAAACGAAATATTCAAAAAAAATTAAATTTTATTCTTCACAGAAAAACAAAAGGATTTCAAAAAAGACGTTGAGCGAATGAAAAATATTCTTTCTTTTTTCTTTTAAAAGTTTCGAAACATTTGCTTTTGCGTTTTTTTGTGTCAAACAATCAATGAACTTTCATTCGTTTTTTTTCGACGAAAACAGACTGCGTTGCCCGATTTTTATCGTCAATAAAATTTATAAACGATTGCAAAGCTTTTCTTTTTTCGTATTTGAAGAAAATTGGACTTTAAAATATGTGTCAGATTTGAATATTTTACCTTTCATTTTCGCTATGTAAGTTTTAATTGCTTCAAAAAATTCTGAAAACTAAAAATAAAAAATGTCAAAAAAAGGGACCGTTTATTTCATGCCCAATATAGTATTGAAGACATTATTAAAAAAAACGAAATTCCTTTTCCACCAATAGTTACACGTTTAAGGTGATTTGATATAATACGTAGGAACTGTTACTGCCTCAAAAAAGAGAGAAAAAAAGTGGCTAGAAAAAAACCCTAGCATGATGTCGTGTGTCTGTGGTTAGCACCTCGAATTCTTACAAAGAATAAAAAATCGTGCTTGCTACTGTATTCTCTACTTCAACATTTTTTTTTCATGTATGACATACTCATTTCAGATTCATACAACTTCTTTTTCTCAGTTTGGAAGTGAAACCAGGGATGTTTTCATTTTTCTACCTGAATTTTACAAAAGCAAATGTTAATGTCTATGAATTTTTATCTTAATTAATGTTGATGTGTGCTTCATTTTTTTGATAAAATGTAAATAAAAATATAATAATCAGCTTACACAATTAAAAAAAAAACTTTGCAAGCACTGAAAATAAAAAATTCAAAAAACAGATCATATTTCATGAAAAATAAAAGTGTTTTGCCGACAAATTCAAAGCAATGTAATATTTCCGTTGTTTTTATGAAGCATTTGCAGAAAATTTTTCTCGTTAAAAAGTTTCGAAACATTTGCATTTGCATTTTTTTGTGTCAGACAATCAATGAACTCATTTTTTCAACAAAAGTTGCCTTCGTAGTCTCATTTTTTTCTTCAAAAATATTCACAAACACTTTCAAATCTTTTATTTCGGCGAAAACTTTGTGTTAATAAAAACATGTTTAATTTGAATATTTTAATTTTCTTTTTTTTTTGCGATTTGAATTTTGAAAGCCTCAAAAAAATAAAATAAAAAACAGAAAGAAAATGAAAAATTCAAATTTTACAATATAAGCAAAAGCTATAATTAAAATGAAAGTTTAAATCCAATATCACAAAAATTTTCAGACAAGTCGAAATTTAAGAATGCAAAAGCCATGTTTATTATTTACCAAAAATATACCTACAGATGAAAACACATGTTTAAATGTTTGCAGTAGAATAAAAAATTATACATTAGTCTTTTTCATATATCACATTGTCGTTCCCGAGTATTTAAATTTTTTTTTCAATCTTTAAACTGAAATGAAGAATATTCTGTTCCCAGATATTTTCTCCAAAAATTATGACATATTTGTTTTTAAAGAGATTTGCTTTTTCT
Source organism: Panagrolaimus davidi (assembly GCA_901779475.1). Classification (NCBI taxonomy): domain Eukaryota; kingdom Metazoa; phylum Nematoda; class Chromadorea; order Rhabditida; family Panagrolaimidae; genus Panagrolaimus; species Panagrolaimus davidi. The sequence continues at coordinate 11,461 of CABFKP010016612.1, forward strand.
TTGATTTTGCAATGGTTTCTTTTTTATTTCAATGGATAACGTTTTTTGAATATTTACAATTTTCTCTTTTTTTTTGGTCAGCAAAAACAGCGCTTTATAAAACATATTTGAATATTCTGCAATTTTTTATGTTACAAAAATGTTAGTTTTTATACAACTTAAAAAATAAAAATGTACGTATTTTTTGATTACATTGAAGATTTTCTTGAAGACATTAATAAAAATACAAAATTGGAAAGAGTATATTTTTAACAAATAATATTAAAGATATATGATTCTTTTTTACTTTCAAAGACCTTCCATAAACTCAAAAGATAGACTATATTGCTTTTTTGAGAGTAAATAGATTAAAGTCTGTAATAAACAATATTTTGTTTTGATGTGAAAGTTATTCAACAAAATTGAATAAAAAAAATTTCTTAAAAATTAAAGCAATTATAAAAACTGCAAAAACACAAAATCATAAGTTTGTTGCAAAATTTTCTTTGTCATGTCTGGTTTTTTTTTCGAAAATTGGTTTTCTTTAAATGTGTCTTTTTTAAAAAATATTATTTATTAAAAATACTTTCAAATTTTGTATTTTTATTAATGTTTTGTTAAGAATTTTGCCATGCAATCAAAAACTCAAAAAATTCTTGCATTTTTATTTCTTAACTTTTCGAATTCTTTGAAAATCTTACGTTTTTGTAACATAAAAAATTGCAAAATATTCAAATACGCTTTATAAAACGCAGTTTTTGTTGGCCAAAAAAAATGTAAATCAATATTGAAAGGTGCAAGGACAAAAAAAAGGCAAATGCTCTTTTTTTTCAGTGCAAAAAGTGCGCGTCTTTCGCTGTCTGCTGTCTCGGTTGAACTTTTTTAGTGTTCTCTTTGTTCAAGAGAAACATTTTACATTTCCCGCAATACGACAGAAAAAGTTTGAATCAAAAATAGTTTGTTCGATTCGATCTTATTTCATTTCAATTTTCTTCTTATTTCATTTCAATTCAATTTTATTTAATTTTCAATTCAATTCTCTGGTTCTGCTGTGAATATGACAGTTGCGACAACTGTTGGTGGTGCTGTCGCTGCTGCTGCTGCTAAAGAAGTTTTGGTGAGTAATTTTTTTATAGTTTTAAAGAAAATGATTTTTAAAATTATGATATCAAAATTTATGCATTTATTAAAGAAACTAAAATTTTAGAAATCTGATAGAAAGATTAGTCTTCTTGAAAATTTAAAAGCGTCGTTATTTGGCGGATTCTCCCCTAATGTTGTCTTTAATGTTGGTGTAAGTCTTTGAATTTTTCACTGTTTGTAATAAATTTTATTATTTTAGAAAACAAAAGATGAATCTAATGATATTCAAGGACAACCTGCTCTTCATACCGCTTATGAACGTTTCCGATCATGTATCGAAATTCAAGTGAGTAGCGGTATAAAACGATGTGGCATCCCACTTGTATACTGAATAATATATAAGAAAATTATAATTTTTTTTAGAATGAAAAGCTTAAAACATATGCCTTTATTTTTACATTTGTTTTAACTATGTTTTTTGGATACCTCTTCTGGAGTCATTCTGTTAATGAAAGAGAAAGAGTAAGTTCTTCGTTAAAAATATCTTAATTACTTTTGTCGGAATTTCATATATCTGTTATAGCCGTATTTGAATTTCCGCCGAATTTGAGTTTCGCTAGCCGAATTTGAATTTAGCTGAACATCGAAATTCAAATTCTGCTAGCGAATTCATATTCGGCGAAAATTCGAATTAGGCTATAACATATTCATGGAATACGTTAATGTATGAAGATTATAATAAAAAATTTTAAGATTCATTTAGAACTTGAATACCAACAAATGTTTCAAAAAGAACTTGTGCAGCAACAAATGGCTCAAATGGAACTCACACATCAACAAATGATTGAAATGAAATTAACACATCAACAACAAATATATATTATTGCAATCTTTTCCTTTGTTGGTATTGTAGTATCTTTTTTCTTTGGAGCTTTAGTTGCTTGGGTTATTAAAAAGTGAATGATCAATGATTTTATTATATAATACTTTTTATAAAATTGTTTCAACTCGTTAGTACTCTTTTTCTTTTGTATGAATTTTTTCATGTTTGTACCTTTGTTACTTTTGAATAAATACCCAATTTTTTTTCATACCAATTTTATGTGAATATGCAAAGTATACCGTTTTTTTGTAATTAAACAATGTTTCTCAAAAAATTTGACCATTGACTTTGAAGGGTTTTTTAACATTTAGAAACAAATTGTGGGACTATGTTTTAAATTTATAATATACATTTCATTGCTGTTTAAGCTTTTCTCATTTTCTTCTTTAACTATTTTTATTGTTTTACAAACGTGCTCATCTTTTGGACACCATATAAATTTTTTTCTGTATCCAAAAATCAGAACCGTTAAAAATGCTCTTAGAAGTAATGGTACATCAAACTTGGCATTTTAGCTGATTTACAACGTTATCAACAAGCTTTTTTTTAAACATTTGTATTTTTGTTTTGTTTTGTGTAAAATTATATTAAGTTTTTTTGTCAAATTTTTTTAGGCTGTTTTTTTTCGGCTGGTTTTTTTTTCTTTTTGGAGGTTTTTTTTTGTCATAGTGCCGAAATGATTGGGGAAAGCCAGAGAAGTACCCAATTTTTTTGCAAGTCAAAGAAAGAGGAAAAAAATGGCAGAAACAAAAAAAAGCACTAAAAATATGATTATTGATTCCCTTTTTTTCGTCTTTGCTTCGTTGGTGTCTTTTTTTTCTGTGAGAGATTTGCATAAAACTTGTTTTTGGTTTAAACTGAAAGAAATTCACGTGTTACAATTGTTCTTTTTTTCAATGTTATTGTTGTTTTTTTCAGCTCAAAACACAGTGATTATTAGTTTTAGTATGAATATTAGTTTTTTTAGCATTAATAAAATAAATTCAAGTCACATGCCTTTTTTTTCAATGAGAAATTTGCTTCTAAAATTTTTTTAATATATTTTTTTGCAAAAATTTATTCTTTTTTTGTTTAATTTTAACCGTGCTTTCTTCAGTTTTTTAACCATACTTTTACCACAAAATTTGTTGTAACCAAATTGCAGCATCTGATAGATTCAATACAACTACCCTTCTTTTTTTAAATAAACCGTATCCGTGAAATTTTATAAACTTTTTTACCCGAGTTTTTGTTAGAATTAATTACAGTTTTATATTTTAGAACATAACTAAAAATTATGACAACAACAAAAACTGTAAAAGTTTCAACATTTTGTGATACAAAAGTTGATATCGATAATGTCAGACATTTTATTATTTATTCTCCAATTGAAGGAGATATAAATGAGCCATGGAAATATGCAATTGGAAATTTGCCAGATGGTTTTAAGATTGCTAATATTAAATGTGCAGGTATGAACTTAAAACTTTTTGTTGAAGTTTGTTTTGTGTTTTTCATTGAAGAGATTTGCCAAATAAGGATATATAAAATCCATTTATGCAAATTTTTCGTAGTTTTAACAAAAAAATTTTGAGACCGTGTGGATGTTGCAATGATATATTAAATAAAGACTTTATGTAATCCGATATCCACATTTAATGTTGATTGCGTTACTTAGACTTCTAAAGTTTAAGATCTAAAACAAATCTGTTTATGCAAATTTTTTGTAGCTTAAACAACCAAATTTTTGAGACAATTTAGAAGTCTAAATAACGCAATCAACATTAAATTTGGATAATGGATTACATAAATCCTTTATTTAATATATCAATGCAACATCCAAACAGTCTCAAAAAATTTTTTTTGTTAAAGCTACGAAAAATTTGCATAAACGGATTTTATATATCCCTCCAATGAAAAACAAATATAGACTCTTTTTGCATATATACTTTTACTTTAAATGTCTAAACTACAGTAATCCCATTTTTCAATTTCAGGGGACTGCGGAAATGTCCATTTCTTTGAACAAGATGGTTTAACATTTTTCTACCTTACATATTATTGTGCAACTTCTCATGAAATTGATTTTGGACTTAAACAAGAAACTTCAACAAAAAGTATACCCACAAAAGCTCATCCTGGAGTTCTTAATTTCCAAAAATCAAAAGATCAAACAATTTTCTGTACTTTTAAACTTGAATCTTCAATTATTGAATCTTTATCCCCAGATGAAACTTATATCACTAAATTTGTTCTTCCTGAAAATGGCAAGATTAAATTTAAAATTTCAATCAAAAAAATTTCTGATGTATTTTTTCCATTGAACATTGAAAATCCATATGATTATAAGATTGACGGTAAGGGTTTTTTGGGGATTTAATATGCAAGTTTTTGGGATATGTGCTAAGCTTTAAGTTTGGTACATATATTTCTTAAAATTATATAGCTTATATTCTGAGAAATTTGAGCCATGCTTGGCACAAAAATTTTTTTGTCTTATTTTTCGTTGTTAATCGCTTTTTTTAGGTTACTGATACTCAAAAACACGAAAAAAGGTGTATAGACTCGCTTTATATTACCAATTTTTGAGATAGCATACTACCACACCAAAATTTCGATTTTCGACTTACAAAGTCGGAATTTTCTAAATTTGGTATCAGATTGTAGCCCTGAATTTTTTAAATATCACGAAATCCGCAGGCCCTCAATAAGAAAGTTAATAATGATGTTGTTTTAGCAGAAGAATTATTTTCTGCAATAAAATTTTCCGGGTGGAATTGGGAAAGGGATACCGTAATCTAATGCGACTTTTTCAATATTCCAAGTATAAATTGCCTTCAAATCCACTTATTTTTTACTAAATTTTATCTTTCTGGACTCACAAAATTTAGGGCTACAATTTGGTACCAGATTTAGAAAATTCCGACTTTGTAAGTCGAAAATCGAAATTTTAGTGTGGTAGTACGGTATCTCGAAAACTAGCGTATACCATTTTTTTTCGTGTTTTTGAGTGTCAATAACCTTAAAAAAGTTATTAACACCGAAAAATAAGACATAAAAATTTTTGTGCCAGATTTTGTGAAAATTGCTCGAATTTCTCCGAATATGAGCTACATTTAGATGCTCAAATATGTTCTTAATTACAATAATTAGCTTTTTTCAGGTGTCCCTGGAAATCTCAATGAAACTTTTTCACTCAATGGAAGCCTTACATATGTTCGAACTTTTGGTTTTACTTATTTTGAAAAAGAAAAAGAACCCACAATTATTGTCCCCGAAACCACAGTTTTAGAAACCCTTCTGAAACAACATCAAATAATTCAAGAATTATTTAATGTCCAAAAAACTGCAAAGCCAATAGATATGGCATTAGAATCTGCAAATGAAGCCTCTGAAACCTTATATGTCGCATCAACAACATCATCATCATCTGGTACTCCATCATCTGCATCATCTTTACAAGCAACTGAAACAAAAGAAGACGAAAAACAAAATGTTTTATTAGAACTTCAAAAAATTTTACTCAAAAATGAATATACAGATGTCATTTTAAAAGCTTCAAATGGAATTGAACTTAAATCATATCGGTGCATTTTAGCTGCAAATTCTCCAACATTTAAATCCATTTTTGATTTTAATGCTAATGGATTACTACCGATTGAAATTGAATGTGAAAAATTTTCTGCTGAAACAATTTTGAGAGCTTTGTCGTTTTTGTATGGAAAAAATGAAATGTTGGATGGGGATGAATTGAATTTGTTGGAATTTGCAAATGAATATTCGATTGGGGCATTAAAGGTTTGTAATGGGTTTTTACAATTTTATCAGCTTTAAATAATAATTAAAAAACAATTTTTAGACAAAATGTTTTAAATTACTTGAAACAAAAGTTTCCATCAAAAATGTCTGCGAATTGGTTAAAATTGCGGACGAAAATAATTTTAAAGAATTGAAACAAAAATGTGTCAAAATTATTGCTGAAAATAAAAATGATATTGATAAAAAAGATATTGCAAAAATTCCCCATTCAATTCTTCTTGAAACTTTTTATTCATGAATTTTGTCTCTTAAAAATTATAATTTTTTTTATACTTTTTTTAATCTCAGGGATTTGTGTTAATTGAACTTTTATTACCTCATTTTTTCTTTTGTACAAACTTCAAATGTATACCTCTTGCTTTTGTCTATTTTAACGTAATTTGTTTTATTACTTTCTCCGAGCTATAATTTTCGTCTATATTTGTTCTTTTGGGCATGTCATATATAGTTGGCAGGGATAAATAAAAGAGATAAAATTTTTAATTTTTATTGAAAATTAAAAAATTAAAATAAAATGTTGTTCGGTACACTCCTATGTAAAAATAAAAAAATTTTTTAATATAAAGAAGCATAAAAATTAAATTCATCTGATGAATAATATTTCCTGTTTTTTGAATGTTGTTTTGTTGAAATAATATAAAATATTTTAAAAAATGGGGTAATAAAAGTTTCTTCCCAGCAAAAAAAGCAAAGATTTTGCTGCAAAAAAACACACACACTAAAAATGTTAAAAGCAAAACATTTGTTTAAAACTGATATTCTCCTATAACCCTATTTTAATAAATAAATTTAAACAAAATAATTAAATAATAGACCAAAGTTGTGATGGGATAAAAAAATAAAAGCAATAAACTTTATTTCAGACGTTTCGAATGTAATTTTGTTCCGCTTATTATTACACAATAGTTAACTGAAAAACATGAAAAAAGTGTTTTAAATAGTAAATTATATACCCTTTTGTATTAAAATGACTTGAAATTTTTTCTAGTATTTTACCAAACTACTGTATTTAACATTTATTACTATTAAAAGGTAAAAAATTACGTCAGTTGCTTAAAAAAGCATTTTTTATCGTTTTTTATGCAGAAATACCATTGTATAGTAATTTCTAGTGTTAATCTACAGTATACCAGCAATTTTTGGTTTCGGGCGCAAAAATCGGGCGCGCCCCCAACCCTATCACAGACTCTCTCTTAACAACAACAAAAAATGAAAAATGTACGTATTTATCTTCAATGATCCAATCTCATCCCTGTTTTATTTTGCATCTGATAAAATTGTTGGAAAACTAAAAGTCATGGAGTTGAAAAAATAGCGAAAAAACTATGTTTAACGAATGTTAATATTTAGTTTCCGTCAAAAAGGAAAGGCATCACATCGAACTTCAGTGTCTCTTTTTGCGTTCCGTTGCTTGGCAAAACAGACAAAACAAAATATACAATGGGTGACAAAAGTTTCAATACATTTTTTTCCATTTTTTTCCATTTTGCACCATGGAACCTTTTGCCAAATTTATTGGGTTTTATTAATAAATTTTTTCATAAAATCGAAAAATTTTATATTTCAACCCAATAAATTTGGCAAAAGGTAAGATGGTGCAAAATGGAAAAAAATGTATTGAAACTTTTGTCACCCATTGTAACAGAAAAAATGAGGAAACAGAGTTTCTAAAATTTTCGAAACTCTTCGCTCTCGTTTTTTTTAATTGTCTTCTTTTTTGTCTGACCAATCTTTTTTTTTAGTTTCTGTAACGCAAAAAGAGACACTCTCTTTCATGTATTTTGATGTGGAATGTTTTTAAAAATCATTATTCAAAAGGAAGGCAAAAAGATGTTTTTGTCGTCTTTTTAGCTTAAAAAAAGAAAATTTCTTATTTTCACTCTCTTTTTTAAATTGGTTTTTGAGAGTTGAAAAAAATAAATCTTTGAATATTTTATAAATAATAAAAATAATAGCAAGAAAAATCAGTTTATATTACATAAATTGACATAAAAGTATTACAAAAAAATGATGTTTTAATATAGAACAATAGAAATGGTAACAGAAAAGCATTTTTAGTGATTATAAACCAACCTAATCCATTAGAAGCGGCCATTATTAAACAAGTAAATTTTCAATGAAACGTATTAGTTAAAAATTAATGATTTGTTTTTTTTATAGCAGAATTAAGCAGCTTAAGCTTAAACTCAATGATTTTCAACTGTTTCGTTTAGTAATTTGATTTATGTTACAGTCTTTTTATGGCGCAAAAAAATGCAAGAAAAAATAATTTAAAAAGATTTGCAAACAAAAAACATTTTATTTTAAAGGGTGTTTCCATGTTCAAACAAATGAGTTTAGTTAATATTTTAGTAGAACGAAAAAAATTACCTTACCGTAGACATTGGGAACTTGATATCGAGTTAAGTCCCCATATTTGGCCCATAAA
>CABFKP010016698.1:0-19631 GCA_901779475.1 Panagrolaimus davidi
TTTTTAGATATTTTATGGCATAGAACCTACTCCAATAGACCCTTATGATTACCCTCGACTTTCTACTCTATCATATTTATTGGTTTTAATTGTTTTTCTTTCAATAACCGGATATATATTAAAGCTATGGAAAGGATGGACATTTTTTGAATCTATTTATATCTGCTTTAATATAATGGCAACAATTGGATTTGGTAAAATTTCTATTATTTTTAGTTTTGTCACAATATTTTTTTTAGTTAATCAAATGCCATCTGAAAATGACAATATATGTTTTATTATAATTTATTTAATTTTTGGTTTGGCAATATTTCGTATGTGTTATGAATCTTCAATGTGTTTGATGAAGAAAATATTTACTAGCATTTATAAATTAATAAAATGTTTAAAGAAAGCAATAACAAAAGAACCAAATGATTAATATCCTTTTAAAATAGTTGAAATTAAATATTTAAATCTGTTTCCACAATGGTTTTTAAACGTTATATTATTTGTGCTAAAATATTTATAGAATTTTTGTCAAAAAAAAAACTTTTTACTTTAATAAAATTATACCAAAAAATGATGCAATTAATAAAAGCGATTTTGGTAAAAAGAACTTTTCATTTTAAAAAATTTGTAAATGCTTAACAAACATAAAAACAGAATAGTAAAAAATGGATTAGAAAAAGGAGATGCAGAATATTCGTTTTTAAACGGAATCGTTGTTTTCTGTCAAAGAATTGTTTGGTTTTGTGGATGCCGTTGGATTTGAGTTTAAAAGTTATAGCCGGTTTTCTTTGAAAAACACACTTACATTGAATCATGCGGGATTTCAGATTTGCATAAATCTGTGTTGCAGCAATATAGTTTACTAATTGCACCAGATATATAAATAATTTGAGTTCCTACTTTCTAAAAATATGCAAATATTAAAAGAGAAAAGAATCCCATATGAACACTAACTCAATATGCAACACAATCTTTTAGTCCATTATCATTTACTTCAACATCCACGTCAGATGCACGTACCTCTAGACTTGAATCCTCACTAGTGAACGGTAACTCACGTCGCCTTTTTTTTAAAAAATGTAATAACTTTTTTTTGTTAAAATCCAAAACAAACAGAATTTTATAGATTATCTATTTTTCATAAGCAAAAAAAGATGACTTAAACAGTTTTTCTAATTTTATTTGCTTTAATGCTGAACTCGTCAATCAACTCGCCGAGTTGGCGAGTTCATACAAATTTTTTCGATTTGCGTTCACTAATCCTCACCATTATATTCAGAACCATATCATAGCAAAAAGTTGGATTATAATCGAAATATTTCGGTGGAATCCCGCCTGTAAAACAGTCGATATATATGGTTTGGAAGCCTTTTCTTGTCCGAAAAAGATTTCTGCTTATTTTTTTGCATTTTTCTTGAACTTTTTGTAAACTCATGGTCTGGGAAAAAATTGTTTACTTCTCCTTTACCTTTTTTTTATTTTCTTCAATTCAATCTGTCACATCTAAAACCTTTAAAGAACTTTTAAAGCTTCCACATTTTTTGACACTCTAATGGTTTTACCTCATCGATGCTCCTGAAGTTTTTGATACTGAAACTTTTTTTATTTATATGAAAGTACGTTTTTTTGGTATTAAATAATAATTTTTAAATGCTTTATAGAAAAATAAAAATACCATTATTAATTTTTCTTCATTGATATAATTTCTGATGCCTACAAACTTCGACTTGAAGCTATTGTTAATGAAATCATTGAAACTGTTAACCATGAATATAAAACGCCTTGGATTGATTTTCCTGGACTTGATGAAGAAAAAAAACGTAAATTGGATAGTATTTTTCAAGGACACTGTCACGACAATGATGAATAATCAATAATTTGCATGGCAAATTATTCTAATTTTTGTTACATCAAAGAAAAAGGATAAAAAGGTCTAAAATCATTTTCTTTATGTTCATTCTTGTATTATTTTATTTTTAATAAACGTCTTTTATAATTTGCTCTCTCTCAATTTATATCTTTCTGTTACGTCTGGCAAACAACCGTTTTCTTGAATCACCCTGTATTTTTTTCTTCAACAAATGTAACAGACACTAAAGGTTTTTTGTTGTGTTGACATATGTTTTTCTTATTGTCGTTTATGAATAAAAGTCACTCTTTGAGTATAAAAAAAATAGAAATGGATAAACTGTCTTTGAAATTCTTAGAAAAAATTTTGGTTTTTCTTTGCTTTTCGTTAATCAAAAGATAAACGTATTTATTTCACTAGTTTATTTATGTTTTATATGAAAAAGAAAAAGAAAAAAATGGCACAAAAATTTAAAAGATAATAGAAAACATTTTTCCTTAGCCATAAAAACGCTTAATTTTTTATACTTTATGCGTTAAACAATTGTTCACTTCGATTTTTGCAGAAAACCATTGATTTTTTTAAAATTGTATTTTCTAGTTTCTAAAATATCAAGAAAAAAACCTTATGAGAAAAACAAACAAAGACTCATTTTCGTGTTTCCTTTAAATGACAGAAAAACAAGACAATTTGGAATAAAAGATCAAAAGCTTAGTCTTTTTTTACTTGTGAAAATGGACGCAAATCCGCCACATCAAAATTTGAATAATTGCTGAAGTCCAGCATCAATTATAGCTTTACAAAAATTGTGCCACTTATAAATGGCTAATATTATGTTTTTATGCAAATTAAAGCCTGATTTTTAACTTTTTTGCCAGAAAAAGAACAAAGTTTCCTCGTTTTTTTCTCTGATCCAACGAAATTAAAAATCTTTTTTCAGGATGCAACTGAAGCATTTCTTCCATCCAAAGGCATTTCACAAGTCACAAATGGAAAAGATAAATATACAATTCATGAAGATTGGAACGCAAAATCCGTATATTTTTATGATGCAGATGAAAATATTCTTGAATTTATTGCACGATATAATTTAAAAAATGTTGCAACAACTGAAGATACAAAATTCGATATAAATGAACATATAAACTGTATTAGCGAAATTGGAATTGCTGTAACTGATACAAAAGATTTTGTAGAAAAATTACAACAAAATATGGGTAATTTTTATTTACAAAAATTCATGATTTAAACAACATGCTTTTAGAAGTTGAAATTTGGAGAAATTATGGTGATCAATTTAAAGCTATTGGAGATGAAAATGGCTTAATTTTAGCCACAAAAGCTGGACGTCCATGGATTCCAACCACTGATCATTTAAATGGTATTTTACCAACTGAAGTTACAATTAATGGAAAAGGAACTGATTTTGTTTATCGCAATCTTTATAAATTTAATTTTTGTTAATTTATGCTGAAAGAAGATTTACGTTTGTTGTTACTCAAGCATTCTTTTTTGTTTAGCTTGAAACTTTGCCAACACCTTTTTTTGAAAATAGAGCAAACAATGAAAATATTTTGAACTTCATTTTTCTTTTGAAACTGGATCAAAATATCCGCCTCCTTTAATAGCAAAGCTAATTTTTAATAATTTTCTAAATTTATTTCATTGTTGTTGTAATTAATTTTAAGTATGATTATTAATAAACCGTTATAAGATTTCTTTAAATTTTTATATATTTTATAAAAAAAGAAAAAATTTAAAGTTATAAAAAAGCCGAAAATTTTAGGTCTTGAAATTCTGATTTTTTTATAAAAAAGAAAATGGTTTCACATTTTGATAAGACTGTGTAATCCGTTTTTTAACGATATAAATTTGCTGTCCAAATTACAACCGGGAAATTTATTGAAGCACCCTGTACTTCTTGTGTTTTTTTTGCACGGTGGTACCATGTAAGAACTTCTTTAGTTTAGCGCCCCGAATGTTCTCTTTTAAAATTTGAATAAAAACAGGGATGGCAATGGCGGCCTGACGCAATTAGCTAAAATCTTATTAATCTTTTTTTGACAGCCCTTTTTGAATGAAAAACAGAAAAAAAGTAAAATTCAGAATCAGGATAAAACTGTAGCGTTTTACGTCAGGCCGCCAAAACGGATGCATTGACATCCTTGATAATAAAAAAATGTGTTCCCTTTCCATGCAAATCTAGAAATTCATTTAGTCAGAAATATTTTGGTGGCAGAAAAATTGGAAAAATGTTTTGGAACCAATAAGGGGGCGATAATTTTTTGTACTGATAAATAAACATGAAATCTTTCACTTTTATTCTGTTCAATTTTGAATATTTTATGTGCAATATGCAGCATCAACAAAATTTCCAGGGAAGCCAACAACGACAAATTTCCCAGTACTAGTATCACATTGAAAAGTATTTTGTGATCCAAGAAGAAAATTTCCATTAATTCGTCTAAATAAAAAACAACCATTTGTACAGCTAACAGAAATAACATTATTCGCATCACATTGAGTAACAGTTGGTAGCGTGTTTGGACATTTAGGCATGCCGGGAAGCAATTGCAAAGGACTACAGGCACTGCAAGGAACTGAAAAATATACACATATATATATTTAATACATAAGGGCTAATTTATTTTTATTTTTTTACCCAAAAACAATAGTTTTTTTATGAAAATTTGAATAAAAAATAAAATTACTTTTTATGCATTATTTATACATTTTTCACTGTAATACATTCTGAACAGTGAAAAAAAATTGATTTTTTCAAAAATTTTTTCACAAAAGGGGGACCAAAGCGAAAAAGTAGAGTCGAGCTTATTTAAAAATCAAATAGGGTAGAGCTAGCAAGATGGGTAATTCACATCGCAGGTGCGAAAATTGATGAGGTAAAATGATTCGAGTGTCAAAAAATGTGGAAGCTTTAAAAGTTCTTTAAAGGTTTTAGATGTGACAGATTGAACTGAGGGATTACAGAAACTAAACTTGTTTATTAATTTATTGCTATCAAAAACATATGAACTCACTAATATAAGGTTTTAACTTCCGGGAAAACTTTTACAATTCTTTCCAATGAAACAGTGGTACCATCTTGATTCATAACATCACATTCATACAAGAAAAGGTATTCAACATTAGCAGCAAGCAATAAAAGCTGATTTAAAGGAATATTCTGATATAATAAAGAAATATTCCAGATACCAAAGCTATAAATTTGTGGTAAAACAGAAGACACAATTTTATTATTTGCGGTATTTTTTGGATCAACAATAAATTCACGTGTAATCCAAATTTTTTTTGAAATGTGACTTTAATTTCTTCGAATTCCATTAAAATGTGTTACCCATCCATCATTTTCGTAACATACTAAATTCGATAAAACTATCATCGGATTTTTTACTTTAGTGTTCTAAATTGAAATTTTTTTTATTCCTTGAAAAACGTGAAAAATTTTATAATAAATTAAAACTCCATTTTTTTTATTGTGGCCGCAAAGGACGTTTTACAATAGTGAAAGGGGAAGTTTTAAAAGAAGGGCAGCTTGGAGTACATCAGAAGCGATTTTTTAAAATCAAGAGATTAGAAATGATTGGAAAAATAAAGGTGTGATAAAAATAAATTCGAGATCACATATTTTGTACAATACTACATTTAAAAGTTTCAGGAAAACAAATTTACCAAAAAACCAAAAGTAACTGACCTGGAGCAGTTGTAGGAGCAGGTGTAGGAGCAGGTGTAGGAGCAGGGGTTAAAGGCAGATCTGGTTGTTCGGAAATCACTGGGGTTCGCATGCAACCCAGGGATCGCAGTGGAAAGTAAAAAACAACAAAAAAATTAAGAGCCGAAAATTTCATTTTTTTAAATAAAAATTGATAAAAATTGTCACTCGAATAAAAACGAAGAAAAGACGCTCAAATAATCTCTTCCGTTAAATTTCTTTATAAATTGTTAAAACAATAAATCTCTCACTTTAAAAAGGTGGAGAATATCATTTAACGGGAGAGAGAAAGAACATTTGAAATTCAAAGTTAAAATTTTCCATTTATCATGAACCAATTCTTTATCTGGATCGCTAAGGGGGAAATTTCTTTGAACTATATTTTTTTTGCACTTTTCGGTATTTTTTTTTTTCAAATTTTGTGAAAAATGAAACTAACGATAACTTTTTTATTATTTATCTTTCCGATTTCTGTTTATTGTTGTATGAAAACGCCAGTAATCTCAGAACAGCCAGATATCCCAATTAAGTCACCCCCAATTAATTCACCCTGTATGCAGACCGGTAAGTGTTCGCATCCAGGGGGCATAAGGGACATGTGCCTCCAAAATTCAAAATTTTTCTTTTTCTTTTGCCGACACCTGCCAAAAACGGCAAAAGATCAAAGGTCTAATAAAAAGAAATGTGCCTCTGCCAAACTATTTCATCCTGGATACGGCCTTGAACATCTATTTTTATGTTTCATTTCTTATTTCCCCATTTTTTTAAGGATGCTGCGCTTGTGGTTCTTTGAGATTTGATACGCCTTCATATGACGAAGATTGTGGCATGCCAATTGTTACGCCTTGTGATCGTAATAACATTGTTAAAATTGAATGTATTAATAATTGTTGGGTAACATACGAGACACCAGCTGATTTGGCTAATACCAATAAGAACTCTAAAGAAGAATATGTTTGCAATGATTCTGGAAAATACTTCCTTTTTGGGACAAACATTGAAGTTATTGGAGCATATTGTGCTTAATAAAAATATTTTGTTTGAAATTTAAATTTTAAAATGTCTCGTTTCGCTGCAAAAAAAATGCTTAATATAAATTTTATTCTTTAAAACTTAATGCACTATTATATTTTTTTAAATAATAAGCGGGAAAAAAATAATATTATACAAAAAAGTAAAATAAATGAAAATGACAATTAAAAAATATAAAATTAATTTTTTCTAAATTTAATGATATTTGCACATGTAGTAAGATATCGGATTATTGCAATATTTCCAACGATAAATATAAATTTGGCATATTAACCCAATAAATCCCATCCCTTGACAAGTCTAAAAATGCCATAAAATACTTGCTAACAGAACTTTCCTCAAAAATTTAGAGCAAAAACATAAAAATTCGTGCTCAAAAAAAACGTGACACGCCTTATAAAAAAAATATATAGAAAAATTTAAAAGTTCCTGGAAAAAATTTGCATTTTTGGCTTTTTGGTTTTCCAATATTCTTAAAAGTTACTACTACTCGATGTTACTAAAGCGTGTTTTCAACAAAAACATTAGAGAATAAACGGCACTAGTTTTACGGATATCCTGAAAATTTGGACCCCTGTTTTTGAATTTTTACAGTGAAAATTCAGCCAAAAAGAAGGCACCAAATTTCGAGTACCATCCGTTCAGTTTCTAATTTTTTCGTTGAAAACCCGCTTTAGTAACATTGAGTAGTAGTAACGTTTAAGAACATTGGCAAACCAAAATGCCAAAAATGCAAATTTTTTCCAGGAACTTTTAAATTTTTTTTATATATTTTTACATATATAAGGGGTCTTACTTTTATGAGTGCGATTTTTACGGTATATGATATATCAAAATCTCGAAAATTTATACCAATTTTTTATTTAAACATTTATCCGTTTGACATTATCAAGAAAAAGAATTAAAACTTGAATTAAAAATAAATATTTTCTTTGTGTATCAGTTCCTGATCCATTTAAGATTTTTTTGTCAAATATCTTTTTGCAACAAGAATGGTCATTTCATTTTAAAAATAAAATTAAAATTTATCTTTTTCAAGTTTTAAACGTTTTTTTTTTTCTATCAGGAAGTATATCTTAATTTCTAATGAGATTTTCTTTCTTCTGTTTCTCAGAAAAATCAGAAAAAAATAAAGATGCTTCTTTTCGACGATAAAACTTTCTTTTTTTCGATCACACCCGAATATATAAAAGTATAAACACACTTTTATATATTTTTATCACTTTTTCGATGCTTTGAAATATATTAAAGAATCGAGAAAAATAAAAATCACGTAACCGAAAGAAAAAAGAAGATCCAAAAATCTCTGTCTTTTAGAAATAAATTTGTGTCACTTTCATTTTTCTCACAATCAGGAAGAAAGGAAAAAAAGAAAAAATTTATTTAAATTTACTTTATTTCTTTATAAAAGATATATGAATCTTAAAAAAGAAGGATTTATTTGATCCAAAATTTTTATTGTTATCACTTTTTTAATACTGATCTTTTTTTTTTGTTTTTCATCTCTCGTTATCTTTGATCAGCGGTAGTGGTACGAAATTTTTCGGTCTTTTATAATTGAAAGTTCGATTTTGGTGAATGGAAAAACTCGAAATATTTCGGTCTTCATTGGTGCAGACTCGACTGAAATTTTTTGATCGATGGTTTTGGTCAACGATTAATCTCTCACCGTACTGTAAAACAGGACGAAAAATTAAAACATTAGTTT
Source organism: Panagrolaimus davidi (assembly GCA_901779475.1). Taxonomy (NCBI): domain Eukaryota; kingdom Metazoa; phylum Nematoda; class Chromadorea; order Rhabditida; family Panagrolaimidae; genus Panagrolaimus; species Panagrolaimus davidi. Next base: position 8,311 of record CABFKP010016698.1, read on the forward strand.
TGATCTAAGTTTTGGATTTAAAAAGATTTTGTGTCATCTTTTCATACTATCATTTGCTTTGAAATTGATTTACTGTGTTTTTTAAACTTATTGTTAAAAGTTTAATTTTATAGAAAAAATGTTGAAATACACATTTGTCAAAATTTTTTCATTTTTTGCTTGCATCAAATTTTTGAATGCTTCATTTTGTGGTGAATCTTTGCTACCGTATCATTTAAAAGCAAGTTAAAACTTTTTAATAATTACAGTAAATTTTACATTTTTTTACAGATTTCACCAAAGAATGAAATGATCTTGGGTTGTGCGAAGCCGTCATGTTTAAATTTTCCTTCCGGAGCTTCGCCACATTTCACAAGCTTTGAAAAAGGATATTCCGATGGATTTAGACTTGCATCAAAAAGCAGCCGAAACAGTATAAATATTTTTGAAAAAATTGTAGGTTTTCTAATTTTTTAATAAAAAAACAACTATTTTGTAGGAATGTGATGAACAGTTCAGTGCAACAAAATGTGTAAAAGATGGTGAATGGATTGGTGGGATACATCCTCGATCAGTAGGATTTGATAAACCATCATTTCGATGCTGTCGAAATAATCTAATGAAGAAAGCAAAATTCCAAAATGTTATTGATCTTACAGCGAATGAAGAATTTAAAAATGGTGGAGATATTTATGAAAAAGGAAAGTTGATTGGGTTTGATTATATCAGTAATATTGTTACATTTGAAAATGATGATGGGTAAGTTTTTTTGTTAAGAAATATTACTGTAATAACATTTTTACAGGATTAAATATTACGAAATATTTGTAAATCGCTTTTATTGTAATTCATTCGCAAATTCCATAATTTCCACGACTGCTCTCGAAGTTGATTGGAATGATAATAATGAAGCTGACAGTAGCAACCATGTTCAAAAACAAAAATTACTTCAAGCTTTAATTGCGGAAGCTGAAAATAATGTTCCAAATAATGTAAATGATGACTTACAAAATATTAACGAACAACCTGTTGAAAATGAAGCTCCGGCAGCTGGAAGTGCTGGAGGTGGAGCAAGTGGTAAGTCGTTTTTTGTCACAGAAATAAAAATGCAAACTTGAAAAAAAAAATTGTTGGCACAATAGTAGGGGTGCGCATTAAAATTTAACTTTTCCCAAAATCTCGGCTTATAGAATGTTTCTGTAAGCAAACTTGGTCTCAAAATGTTGGATTTTGAATTCCAAAAAAGTTTATCAAAAGAAACAGCAAAAAAAGAGATACAGATAGTATCCAGCGAATCCTAATTTTAAACAAATTCTGTAGGCACATGGGTTAGAAGTGACGCACGGAGTTTTCGGTTATACTATATTACGGATTCAATATGTGTTAGGGCATGTAAAGATTACATTTTTTTGTATAGCAACAAAAATCGCTATTGGCTTTTAACAAAAATGTATAAATTTAAGCATGTTCAAGCTGTTCAAATGTTCAAATTCTTACTCAAACTGCTGCTGGACCAGATGTTCCAATAACATTATCAACAGCAACAGATGCAAATGGATGCTCTGTTATTACAGTAGGCTGTTCATCAGAAAATTCAAATTTTCCACTTGCATTTAACGTAAATAATTCTTTTATTAATGCAAATTTTAAACAAATTTTTAGTGGCAAGGCCAAGGTGCTGATCGCGGAACCACAATTGGTATAGGAACAATTACAGAAACTTTAACATGCAATAATGCGGGCCAATTAATTCTCAATGAACCCCTTGCCCCAGGAGTTATTGAACAGGTGTCATGTACTTCACGATTTCCTCAACCTCCATTAAATAATTTTCAAGCTCCACAACAATTTGTCCAACAACCATTTCAATCTGTACAAATTCAACCTCAACAACAACCCATCGCACCTGTTGCTCCGGCCCAATATCCTTCTGCAGCTGCAACTGGTTTCACCGGATTCCCTGGATTCTCTGCTGCTTCACTTTCATATTTATGCTTTTCTGGTGATACAACTGTTGAAACAGTTAAAGGAAAGAAAATCCGAATGGATGAGCTTACGGTTGGAGAATGGATTTTATCTGGGGATAGTAATGGAGGAGAACTTGGCCATTCAAAAGTTAATTCATGGATTCATAAAAAACCAAATCAAGTTGCAGAATTTCTGATGTTTACCCTTGAAAATGGACAAACTCTTAAAATTACAAAAAAACATTACATTTATAAAGGAAACTGTCAAAGTATGTTTTTAACTTTTTTTGGTTTTAAGTTTCACCACAAACCTCCGAAACCAAAATTGAAAATATACAAATCCAAAAATGCAAAATAAATTGCCGTAGCTCTAAAATTTTTTGAAATTTTAATCCCAAAACCAAAAACAGCCTTAAATTATAGCTTAAACGTAGTAGTAATCGAAAAAAAATTTATCTTAATTTTAAAATTACTTTTCTAAACATTTTTAGACGTCAATAATTCAGCATCAAACAGCTACGAAATGGCGTACGCTGAAAATGTTTCCATACGAGACTGTTTGTTTAGCTTAAATCAAAGAAAGCAATTAATTGAAACTCGGATTTCGAGAATTGAATTAATCAAAGAAAAAGGAATTTACGCTCCATTAACTGAAAATGGAAATCTCATTGTTAATGGTATTTTTGCAAGCTGTTACAGTAATACCCAAACAAAAGAAATTTTTGCAAAACTTCCAACAGTTAATGAAAAAATAAAAAATGTTTTGGCATCTTTTGGATTGCATCATCTTTTGTCATCTTCATTTTCCGAAGATGATTATGATTTAATTCCAGGCTTTCAAATACTTGTTACCATTTTGAAAAATATTTTACAAAACAAATTTTAAAAATTTTTAATTAAATTATTCTACCTCAGGTTTTGAAGCTCATATTAATGCATTTGAAAAATAAAATTTTATAACAATAATGTAATTTTTACATTCACAATTGTCAGCTTTTAAGAAAAAGCAAACTACGGTAAATTTTTTTTCTCGTGGTGCTCGTCGTGCAGAAGATGATGGTGGTTCAAGCTCTTATATGCAAAATAAGATTGTCGCTGCAACACCAGTGCATGCTTCCATGCAAGAGAAGGAAGATGATGGACCTGGCAAAGGCCAAAATCAAAAGCAAATCAAAAATCGTTTTTTGAAACAAAAAACTTGTGAAAAAGCTTCTGTGGATACCGCACTTATGAGTCTTATGTCACAGAAAGCTCAGCAAAGAAAAGCTGATAATGATAAAGATTGGCGTTACCTCGTAAAAGCTTACGCCAATCTTTTTAAAAAAAAAAGCAGGCCCCGCGCCCAATACCCAGACAAAAGTAAAAAAATTAAATCTTTTGTTTAATATTGATTCTGTTTATTTCTATCAGCACTGCAAATTGATGTATTTTTAAAAAACAAAGTTTAAAAAAAAATTCACAAAAACATTTCAAACACTCTATTTGACATTCCACTAATTGTGCAAAAATAAGCAAAGCTGCTTCACTTCAATTCTATTATTGTACAATAAAGTATTGCTTCCATTTTATCGATAACATTTCACTGATAAAAATATACCGCATTTTCAACCTATGTTAGAAATAGCTATAAACATTGATTATATTGAGCACTGTTAACAAGGGAACCGATTAACATGATATTTCGCTTTTGAAACGGGTCTATTTTAGAATACTCCCCTGGTACAAGGTGAGTCAACTCTTATAAATTGTCCATTTGGAAAAAACTTCGCTTGAGTTTTTCCCATATTAAATCTTTAAACATAAATTCTGAAGCCGCAAAACAATTTAAAAATAAGCTGTTGTTGCTAAAAATTAGCTCAGGGGTACTAGAAGCTATGTTTTCAGGGACTAAGAAAAATATGGATTCTGAAGACCAAGATTCAGAATCCAAAATAAAAATTTTTTTCAAATGCTTCAAATTTGGTATCATTCGGTTCGTCTGGACGAGTAGATTACAATGAATGTAAAATTGATGGTTGTAAAAAGCTTCAGAAACGAAATAAAGAAGGCGAAAAATTTCTTTAAAATATTTGTTTTTAGATAATTCATGTCTTCAAAAATGCAATTTTAAGAAATTAATTGGTATACGTAGCACACGATAACCTATACTATAGTAATATAGTCGATTAGGTGAAGAAATACTTTTGAGGCGGGGGCAGCTCATAATTTGGGAAAATACGTTTGAATACCAGGGGAATATTCTAAAATAGGCCCTGTTTAAAAAGCGAATTCACATGTTAAGCGGTTCCCTTGTAAGACCTTTTTAAAATATTTCTTTTTTTGTTGCTTCTAATTTTTTGAATGAAAATGTTTCCGACAGTTTAAATCTTTTTTTTTACATTCTAAAAATAGCATCTACAATTTAATTTTTAGAAACATGGCTGAAGATATAGATTCATTGTACGTTTTGTATTCATTTTCACAAAAGAATAGCACTCAAAAAGATTTTAATAAAAATGTTAATGAACAAGATACATCGACTCAAATGACAAAGCTTCATTGTGCTTGTGAATATGGTAATAAAGAAGAAGTTATAAAATTGCTTGAAGCTGGGGCAAACATTTGGATTAAAGATAGTAATGGAAATCTTGCTTTACATTTTTTGATCGCGTGCACCGACGCTATTGAAATATTTGAATTGATTTATGAAAAAGCAGAAAATGATTCGGAGAAGATTGAATTAATTGGGGCAAAAAATAATGCTGGACATTCACCTTTGTGGTATGCTGTTGAAAATAAACGTACCCTTTTTGAAAAACGGCTGATTCAATTATATAAAAAGTTTGGCATGAAATTAGAGAAAAATGTGATTGAGCTTGCAAGGAAAAAAGATCCAATCCCCGACAAAGTAAAAACTCTTTTTTAAAAAATGATTAAATTTTTATTGACATTTTAGCCGATTGATAAACATATTAATCCAGAATATCTTCTGCGAGCGACAGAAAGTGATAATACGGAACTTCTAAAAAAACTTCTTCCAGAACTTTGCAAATCATGCAAAAATGTTTTTAATAAAGTAAACAATAATGGATATGATACACATTTGAATCAGATGTTCATTCAAAAAATGGCTTGGCATTGTGTTCTTTTTCTTTTTATCTTTTTTTTGTTTAAAAAATTTTTTAAAAACGAAAAAGTGAGCATCATCTTTGATTATTGGTTTTGTTTTTCAGATACTTTTTTAAAAAAAGCTCGCTGCTATCCGACTCAGGTTTTTTCCCTGATTANTTTTTCCCTGATTATTTTTACGTATATAATAAAAGCATAAAAAATTAATGCAAGATCAGGCTCAGTCGTCAAAGATAATGCTCATTTTTTCGTTTTTTTAAACAAAAAAAAATGAAAACAAAAGAACACAACGCCAAGGCATTTTTTGTATGAACAAAAAGAGTGGACTTGATTCAAACGTGGATCCTATTAGAATAGCTGTAAGTCATGACCATGTTGAAAATGTAAAGGTAATGTTCTGTGGCTGTCCGAATATGTCGTCATACAGAAAAAATTTGGAGAAAACGTGTCAACTCTCTTTTGTTTTGTGGAAATCAAAAAGAATCAATAAATCGCTTTGAAAACCTAAAAACCTAAAAATGCTCCCATTTAAAAAAAGTCAGATTTTTCAAAATTTGATTTTAAGTTCTTTTTTTTCATAATCATTTTAACAAAAATTAAAGGAGAAGCAGGGCAAAAAAATTGCATGACAACTTATCTGGATAGCCCTTTTCAATATTTTCACTACAGCTGTCATCCATTTTTTAGCTTTTACTGCCATATTCTTGGATAGATTCAAATCACACAAACAACATATTATTTATTGCAGTGAAACACAACTCAGTCGAAGTGATTAAGGTGAGTCAAGTGTTAAAAGGAGTACCAGAGTACTGCTGACAACACAGATTTTTTTCATTTCTCCCTGACACTATCTTAATGCGAAAGGAATACTTCAGGCAAAAAAAGTTGCATTAACGTAAAAAAATGATTAGACATGTTTATCATGTGAAAGCAACTAACTATTTGGCTACAGCTATAGGTTTCGGGTTTTCAAAAGAGTGTCAGTAAAAAATGATAAAAGTTTTGTATTAACATTTGTTTTCGAGACAGTGCTTTTCATGTTCTCGGGGTAAACTCTTATTCTGAGAAAATGATCCCTGGAGTTAACGGTTTATCTCGGTCCCAGAAATTTTCAAAGAGACATTTTTTCAGAATAAAAAATTGATTCAGGAGTTGAGCACAGCTATGTTTCGACACTTTCTTTTATCAAAGATATATAAATGTTTCTTCTTTCATCCCCATTTTTTATTATTAAATCTTTTCAGTATTTATTGTTTACCGCTGACATAAAACTGACACATCAAAATTTTCGTAACAAAGATGACTTTTTTGATGGAACTGTAATTGATTTGTGTAAAACAAAGCTATTATTTCAAAGACATTCGCTTGTTATGGATAATCCCCTTCATCAAGCTGCAAGAATTGGAAATGTTGCAATATTTAAGGTCACTTTTAAATAGTTTTAACCTTTTTTTAAAAAAGTAACTTTTTAAGATTTTGATAGATTTTTATGAAGATGTAAATCTTCGAAGTAATAATTTGCAAACTGCATTGCATATTGCTGCGGCAAATAAGAACACTGAGATTTTTGTCTTAATTTTTAGACGTTCTAAGTTTTCTTTATTCTTAACTGATAAAAATGGTGAAACGCCATTTTCTATTATTTGCGAAAATAATTTGACTGAACTGCTGGAGTTCATCGCAAATAGTTTTACATTATTTGAAGACGTGGATAGAAGGAAATATTTTTTAAAAATTGCGATAAAAACACGCTGCGTTTGGTTATTACAATATGTATTTAAAAACAGTTGTTCACCATATCACTTTTTTTCGTATAAAATTAACTCCAAAGTTTATGAATCTGAGGTTAGGCTGTGAAAATGCCATTTCCTGTATAATTTAAATAACATTTTAGGCAAATATTATAGAAAACAAAATTCGTGACGACAATCAAGTATGTTTAAAACTTGCGATCAAAAACAGATTTACAGAAGGCGTTTTAACCCTTTTAAAATTTGATAACTGGGAAGAAATCTTTCGCCGACGATTCCTGTCTGAACGAAATCCGGATTTCAAAAGTCCAATGCAGCTGTTAATAGAATATACGCCTGAAACGGCCGGGATTTTATTCGACAAATGCATTGTAAACAAAAAAGATGAAGATTCTTTTTTTGAAACATTGTATTTTAATTATGGCATAATTAACGATGATTTCTTTTCATCTGAAGATGAATTGGTATCCACGATCCCAAATATTCCAACACAAAATAAAGCCAGTGATAATTATGGCATAAATGTGGCTGCTTATTCAAAAAAAGATGAAAATATTGGACTTTTATCAATAAAATGTAATGAGACCAAAGATGAATATCAAAAGTTTTCATTTTTAAAAACAGTTGAAACTTATCCTTTAACGCTTATGGTAGTTTTTCATTTACCTTTCATTTTAAAGCTTTCGCTTTTGTCAGATCAAATTTCATCGTTTTTCATTATTAAATCATCCATTTGTTGTTTCTTATATTGATTTAAAATGGAACAGATTTGCAAAATGGTTTTATTATAGCTGTAAGTTTTCTTCTGATGTTTTTAAAACTTTAAATAAGTTAATCACTTACATTTCAGTGTGCATTTATTATTCATTCATTGCTGCTAGTTTAACCACTTTGACAATTATCGCAAAACCAAATAATTTGACAAATGCTGATAATGAAGCAAATAATGTGATAAGGACGGGAAAAAGCGGATTCAACTTTGAATATGCAAGTGTATGTTTTGAATTCTAAAAAAAACTTGGAAGGGAAATTTTGATCATTTTGCTTATTAGTTTTCAGCGTTAACTACCAGAAAAAGCCTCGGTCCTCGGTTTTTTGGTTTTTGCAAAAATATGTTACATATTATATGTAACAATCCGTTTTTTTTCTATGGAAAGCAAAAAATGAATTAAAATTTGTTTTCTGTTACACTACAAAACAATAATACACTAGTGTTTTGATTTTTCACATTTTGCAAAATAAAAATTTCTCAAAAAAAAAGTTTTTGTTTTTATTTAAATTTAATTTCTGTTAACTCAAGTTGCTTAACGTTCTCTAGTAATTTTAAACTTTTCATCTTTAATTTTTCACATTTGAATCAGATGTTCATTCAAAAAATGGCTTGGCATTGTGTTCTTTTTCTTTTTATCTTTTTTTTGTTTAAAAAATTTTTTAAAAACGAAAAAGTGAGCATCATCTTTGATTATTGGTTTTGTTTTTCAGATACTTTTTTAAAAAAAGCTCGCTGCTATCCGACTCAGGTTTTTTCCCTGATTATTTTTACGTATATAATAAAAGCATAAAAAATTAATGCAAGATCAGGCTCAGTCGTCAAAGATAATGCTCATTTTTTCGTTTTTTTAAACAAAAAAAAATGAAAACAAAAGAACACAACGCCAAGGCATTTTTTGTATGAACAAAAAGAGTGGACTTGATTCAAACGTGTTTTGTATTATAGCTTGTTCTAAGTGGAATTATCACAATTATTCTCATCCTTCAATGTGCTCTCTTTTTTGGAAGATACAAAGTTTACAAACGCATCAATTTAAAGAATCGATGGCTGGATATTCTTAATCTTATCTTGACGTTGTGTGCTTCTTTACCAATAAGCTTATTTACAAGCTATCAATTTCAATGGAATATTATTGTTGTTCTAAATTTTTGTGCATCCATTTCTTTACTAAATTACATAAAAAAGCATCCACGTTTTGGCGTTTATGTTGTCATGGTAAAGAGAAAATGAAATTAAAATTGATAAAACTGCAAATTTAATATTTTAGATTGAAAACGTTTTGACTTCATTTTTAAGATTTGCTCCAATTTTTATTATGGTTTTAATGCCATTTGTTGTTCTATTTTATGTTTTACTTGGAGAAGGAGTAAGTGATGTTTTTTGATATATGAGTCGAAATGAACTGCTAATTCTCGATCAAAAATAATAGACAATATCTGTTTTCGAAGGAAATATTTAAGAATGCAAAGTGTTAGTGGTTTTTGAGTATCTTTTCTTAATATTGATCTTTTGAGTAATAAATGCTTTAGCATACATTTTTTGCAAGAGAATCTTATAGTATACTACAGGGAATTTCTGAATTCTCGCTACTGTAGAAGATTACGGTAAAAAATATTTTTGAGATTGTTTTCGTGAAGCAATTTTTGGAATATAATTTTTGAGTACGTTTCAGTATGTTTTTGGTCAATTGAAATTGCGTTCTGAAAAAATACATTCGCAAAAATTGTATTCCGAAGAGACACACTAAATGGTGGATGGATTGCTAAAAGGTGGATGGATTTTTGAGAAAAATTTTAAAAAAAATTCGAAAATTTTGACCATACGCAAATCAGAATTTTAGAAAAAATTTTTATTTTTTTAAAATTTTTTCTCAAAAACCCATCCACCGTTTAGACGTCCACTCCGCCGGACCCATCGATCCACCGTTTAGTGTGTCCCCATTCCGAAACATTTGTTTCTTAAAAAATCAAGTTTAAAAAGGATACTTAACAAAAAACACTTAAATTTTGCATTCTTAAATATTTCCACAGAAAACAGAGTGTCAAATATAATACATAACATATTTTAGAGCGGGATTTTTTCATTTTTTGATACGTTTATTCATACTGTGGTTATGATGATTGGAGAATTTGATTACAAAGATTCCGTTTCTTCAAAGGATTCTCTTATTACATCTGCGATGTTTTGTTTATTCCTTTTTGCTGTAACAATTTTTTTGATGAATCTTTTAACGGGGTTAGCGGTAAGTGACACCACAAAAATTTTGGAAGAAGCGGTTTTGAGAAGGCGGATTATGCAAATTGAAAATATTCATCATATCGAATTAATTCTTCCAAAATGGATAAAAACGAGATATTGGGATGGATATTGCAAAGTTCCAAAAGAAGCTACACAAATCGAAAAAGAAACACATCGGATTACAACACCAAAATTTAGAAAATTATTTAAATGGTGGGGAATATCAAATAAGAAAGAAGCTGCAAAGCGAATCGTAAAACTTATAAAGCTCATTTTACGGTTTTAAAAATTAATCAATTTATAGGACGATGGAAATGTAGTTGAAGAAAAACTTGATACTTTAAAACAAGAAATCGGTCAAAGAATTGATGGTTTGGAAGATAAGGTTAATGAAAAAATGAATGATATAATTGAAATGCTGAAGCAAAGATAAATTTGTACGAACATTTTGTGGCTGTTGCTTTATCTCACGATAAAATTATTTTGTTCCCATTGTTAGAAGATATTTAATAAAAGGTTATGAAAAAACCGATCGCTGCACTAACATTTTAATCACATGTTATTAACTTTTTTACAAAAATTTGAAATTTTTTATTTATTGATTTAATTGATTATAACAACCAAAAATGAATTTAAATTATTTTTTCATCAGTTTAATGCTAAAACAAAAAAAGGTTTAATCCAAGACAATTATTTATCCACTTTTTAAAATGTTTCAATTGTAAAATCAGTTTTGTTTTTAAAAACAAATTTCGTTTACGTTTTATTATTGAAACTTGGTGTTTGACGTTATTTGAGATTTTGTCCTGCAATGTATTATATCATATTTAATACTTTGCAGGACATTTAATTTAAATAATTTAGTAATATTGAGCACATTCTTATTTTTTCTATGTTTGATGTTCTATTAAAAAACAATGAAATTCAAAAAAGTTTCATACAGGACAATAGCACTTGAAACTTTTTATGAAAATTAATGTTGACAATTTGCGATAATAGCAATCCGATTCGGATTGTTTAACTTTAACACATAAATTTTATAGATTTAAAATATTAAAAAACAGAAATTAATTTATATATTTCACCAAAATTTTTGTTCAACGCCAATTTTGAAAAAACAAAAAACAAAAAAACAAGTTTTACATTTTCGTGAATCTTAAATCGATTTTAAACACACCTTTTCGAATATTCATTATTAAAAAAATTGTGGTAAAAATAGTATCTTAAACAAAAAAAAACTCTATAATAAGTTTATAATATTTGATCAGTATATAAATTACAATGAAATTTTCAAAAATGTTTTCATTTTACAACAAAAAAACAATATTAAAAGAAGCACACAGAAAGGTAAAAAAATAGTGACATTGTTCGTCAATTTTTTCTTCTATGAAAGAGCATATGCGTAAATAGGAGTAGGAAATTTATTTCGAAATTGCGTAAGAAAAAATGTTACGAAGAAAACTGCAGCGCAAAATGAAAAAAGATATTTGTTTGTCTATGATCTAT
>CABFKP010016792.1:0-19569 GCA_901779475.1 Panagrolaimus davidi
CGCGGTATTTTACCGCGGTAACGGTAACGGTATTTTACCGTAAACCGTACCGCAAGGTTTTTAGTACCGCAAAAAATACCGCAATACCGTACCGCGGCAATTTTGGAAAAGCGGTATTTACCGTTACCGCATTTTTCGAAAAACGGTACGGTATCCGATCCCTAGTGTGCAGCCGCTGCTTTTTATACATGTTTTTGACAATTTTTTCCTAAACAAAAAAAATAATGTTGAAATCGTCTGACTTTTTTTTGCATTCATTCTTTTTTCTTATTGTTTCTTTAGAAAGAAAGTATGTGTTTTTTAAAAAGGAAAAGAAAAACAATTTTTCAATTTTTTTTGTGTAAATAATTTTATTTTAAAAATAAAATAAAAGCCTGAACTTAAAACGTACTTAAAAATATCAAAATTGACCAGGATTTATCAACTTGGAACTCAACTAAATGAAGTCAATTCTAAAAAGTTCATTTTAAAGATAAATTCTGTACAGAATTTACTTTTGATAAACAAAATTATCACTAAAATTAAAATATTAAAAAAAATCGATAAAAATATGCAAAAACACTTTCGGCTAGCAAAAATAATTTATAGAGAAAAGTGTGCAACCGCTGCTGTTTTTATAAATGTTTTTGACAATTTTTTTCCTAAACAAAAAAAATAATGTTGAAATCGTCTGACTTTTTTTTTGCATTCATTTTTATTTATTTTTGCATAAAATTGTTTAGAAAAATCGGATGTCTTTTTTAAAAAGATTGTACATCAAAGCTTNAAGCTTTAAAACCGAATCAAATTTTTCTTCTTTTTTCTTTTGAATATTTTACATGATTTTTCACAACATCAGTTTTGATATCAAGGTGATTTTTAATAACTGATAATTATGCATAATTATTACAGAGATCAACTTTGTAATGAACGATGTTAATTGTAAAGAATGTGAAATTTTTGTTTGTTATGCAAATGATTGTGGAAAGTAAGGAATTTTACTTTATATTATAAAAAATTAAATAAAAATAAAAAGCATTTTTAAAATTAAAATAAAAGATTATTAGTGTATCTGATTATTACAGGTCGAAAAAAAGAGTCTTTTTTTCTTTGTAGTCCACAAAAAATGTCAAAAAAAGAAAACATTTTCTTTGATAATGAATACTAAATAAAATCTTAATGAACGACTAATCAATCTTGAAAAAACTCAAAAAAATTGAATTTTCCTTTTCTCACATTGAAGATTTCAAAGATGGGGAAAATCAGATAACACAGTTACCAAAAAAGACCATTTATTATTCATTCGACAAAATATTTTTCTTTGACGTTTTTTTATGAATTTCTAATAAACAAAAAATTTGGAAAAAAATTATGATCTTGATTAAAGTAGTATAAAACATAAGACAACAAGAGATATTTAAAATCCGCATCAGAAGTTTTTTCCAAATTTATTTGAAAATTTTGGCGTTAATTATATAACGTATTTAGTTTTTTGTTTGTTCTTTACTTTTTAATTTCGATGTAAAATAAAATATTAATTTTTAGAGAAAATTAAAAAATAAATAAAAATGCAAAATATAATTTTTAATTTTTTGTTTTTCAAATCAGCTTTATTTAAAAAATTAACGAATAACTAAATTTATTAAAAATAAAAAGCTTAATTTTGCTGAAAAGTGACAATTAATATTTTTGTTCCAATCAAAGCATTGAAAAAATTGGTACTCAAAATTCGCTTATATTCTATGTTTGTTAGTGGAAATAGTAAGGTCACAATCCCCGCAAAAAAAACGTAGTGTTCAAAACAATCAATACTCCATTTTTTTGCAACAATAGAGACAACAGCTGCTGTAAGCAAAAAACTCATGTTGTTAAGATTTTTTGTAACGATTCATCATTTATGAAAAATTTCTTTCCATAAAACCTAAAGCTTGGTTTTAAATTTTAGCCTTTTTAAAGGATATAAAAAAATATAAAAAAAGCTTTTTTTTATATCTGAAAATATTCAAAACATTTTGCGGCGGAAGAAATTTTGTTGAAGAATAATAAAAAAGAGTCGTCTCCTTTTTTTATGGGAGCATTATTTTGTTGTTTTCACAACTCAACGATGTCATCTTTTCAAAGACATTTAAAAAAAATTTTTAAAAATATTATTTTTGACTAAAACAAATTCCAGAAACTTTTGACCTTTAAATCAGAAGTGGTTCTTTTCTGCAATGAAAGACAAAAAAGGGCATAAAAAATCAACTCTTTTTTCGGTATTCAACAACAAAATTTTATTCCTCTGAAAACAGTTTTTTGAATTTTTTAGAAATAAAAACCCTTTAAATTTAAAAAAAGGTGAACTTTCCTTTAAAATCACGAAAAAATTCATTGTTCATGTTTACACTTTTTTCGGCATCATTTTTAAAATAATGAATCTTGATACTGTTGAATTTATTGTTTCTTGTTCACTTTCTGGTAACTTTTAAAGATTTTCCAACAGCTAATATAATTATTTGGATAATTATTTTAAGCACAAAAATTAAAATATCAAAAAAATCAATAAAAATATGCAAAAATACTTTCGGCAAGCAAAAATAATTTATAGAGAAAAGTGTGCAGCCGCTGCTTTTTTTATAAATGTTTTTGAGAGGAACTACTTTTTTCCCAAACAAGAAAAAAATAATTTTGAAATTGTCTGACTTTTTTTTGCATCAATTTTTTTTTCTTTATGCAAATAATTTTTTAGAAAGAAAGTATGTATTTTCTAAAAATGTTGTACATCAAAGCTTTAAAACTAGCAATGTGCAGGGTTTTTTCAAAGTTAGCGAAGCTTTTTTGTTTTTGCAATTTTTCCATTTTTGTAACGTTTTTGATGAATAAACAAAAAAATCTTTAAACTTTTCTTACTGTAATGCAACAAAAAAAGATTTTCAAACATAAAAAAAGAGTCCATTGAAAGCTGCTGTTTTTTAATGCATCACTTTTTCTTCTTTCATTTTCAAAGCTAAATTTTTTTTTAAAAGAGTAAAAAATAGTCCGTTGAAAGCTATAAGTGTGCGGAAAGTTTTACTACCGATGGTAGAACAATTTGATGTCAAAAAATTAACAACACATTAAAATATTTAACATTTAATGAAAAGTTTCGTTAAAATTTTCAAATATTTGCGGGAACTCAATTGTAACACAAGATAAAAAGAAATGAGAAACCAGGAAAAATTTATTTAACAAATTATCAAAAATTAAACGATAACATAGTATGTAATTACAGTAATCACAATTTCATTTACCGGATATTGGCCTACTTTTGTTTCAAAAGCGTTTCTCCTTCTCTACCACTTGACGGTTTCCGATATTAGAGAAGTTTGCATTTTCTTTTCCATTTCAACGTGACCATTGATGATCTAAAAAATAACTTATGATACATAAAAGAACATATCTTTTGATTCAGAGATTTGCAATTTCGTCGTTGTAAAAATCTTCAGCATCTTTTGTAAGTACGCAACACAAAAATAGTTTTGTAATTTATCTTTTCATTATTTAAATAAAAATAAAATATTCAAAACTAAGAGAACTTTTTTCAGCAAAAATGATCCGTATTGTTTAGTCTTAAAAGAAAGGGAACATTTTTTGGTTTTTGCAAAAAAAAAGAAATTTTAGGTGAAATTTAAATCAATAATCTTTGCCGGAAACAAAATCCATGAACTTTTTTGACTGATTTATTTTTTTCCAGTGTATGCTTGCAGAGGTGTTCTCAAACAATATACAAAAGCACTAAAATGATTAATGATTATTTTTTTAATGGAATACTCACTTTGAGTCGTTAGAGAATAAGCAAAAAAAATTATTTGCAAAAAATATATGGGTCAAAGCACCTAATATATCATATATCGATCCAACTAAAATATTATAAAAACTTATATTTTTTTGATAAAAAAAGGGTCTCTGAAAACAAAGTTGTTGTTTTTCATTTTCTATTCCAGGTTTCTTCTTCTTTCTTAAAATGTTTAAATTACTTTTAAATTTTTTTAAAAGCTGTTTTGGAGAGAAAAAGAAAACCACAATGAATGATTCTGATTCAAAAAAGTCAAAAATAATTTGTTCGAAATTTTTATGGCCGGAACGTTTATCATTTAAACAAAACTTTTTCTTGCCATCTTCTGTCATCTATTATATGGCCAAGAATCCATCCATTTCAGAAGTATATTCCAAAACGGTTAAAAGCTGCAAATATTTTTTTGAAAAAAATTCAATTGTTGTCATTTCTGATAGATGCAAAATTTTAGATAATTTTGATATAATAATTTGTTCAAATGATGATTTTGGATGCGAAATGGAAAACGAGGAATGTTGTTTCAAAATTAATATTAGTAAAAAGATGATTAAAATTTGGCCAAAACATGAATTATCTTTATTCGATTCAGAATCATCAAATTTTGTTCCAATAATTTGTGGCAAAATTTATAAATGTGAAATTACAGAATTAACTTTAAAGTGTAACGACATAAACTTTGACGATTTTAAATTTTTGACATCAACTCCGACACAAGTTAATTTTTTTAATGATGAAAAAAATTATTGTAAAATTATTGATAATAGTAGAAAAACTGTCATGTTTGAACAAGTGGTGGAAGCTATTCCAAATCTTCAAAAATTTCAGTAGTAAGTTTGACTATTTATTTATTTTAAAACCTTTTATCTGTCACGGAGCACGAAAGGGACCAGGGATGAGAATCCAGCCTAAAACCCGGCCGGCCGCAGCCGAAAAAATCAACGCCGGGCCATCCTCATTAAATCATAAAAATTTTCTACGCTAAAATTCCTTTTCTTACATTCGGTTTTTAAATGTTATAGTAATTTATTTAGTAAATTTAAACTAATTTTTCTACATTTTTTTTAAATTGTTTATTATTAGTATTTGAAAAATTCCAAAGTTCCTACCAATACTAATTGTGATAAATTCCTTCACAATTTCTTATTATTATATTATTCTGTCACTGATCCCAATATTTTAATTGAGATTTGAAGTGTTATCCAAATGTTCTAGACCACAATTCATTACTTTTTAAAAATTAAATACCTTTTGATTAATGTCAAAAAATATGAGCTCGAAAAATTTTAGTAAAACCGAAAAATTTTCGACTTTTTTCTTGGTTTATTTTTTTTATTTTTTCAAAGGGTCCTCCCCCTTTGCTGTTTTTTTGTGTTAGAATATTGCGGCAAAAACCCAACAGTTGCGGCCGCATCTTTTATCCCTGAAGGGGACACATTACAACACCAAAAATTAGTTAAACAAAGTGATAATAATTAAATAGATTTTTTGTTCGTGAATTTTTGCAAAATCATCATCTATCCGTCTTGTAAGCGATTTTCTAACACGACGACGGACATTCGGAATCCATTCAGTCAGTTTCCTAATGAACTATTATCACTTTGTTTAACTAATTTTTGGTATTGTAATGTGTCCCCAATTTATTAATTATTTTTTGTAGCAAATTCATCAATGACGCTTTTCAACATTCAACTCTACAAAATTTTGTTCAACTTAGAAATTTTCAACAAATTAAATGGCTTTATTTATTGGATATTCCAGAAACATTTTCCGTTGAAGATTTATTCAAATTTATTGTTAAAGTAATCTTTCATCTTTTAAAAGCTTTTTAAATAAAATATATTTTTAGAATCCAATAAAAGCACAACTCTGGTTTATTTTTCGTAGAGACATTTCTGAAGCTTATAAAAAGCAGTTGGAAACTTTGATTGATAAAATAATCGAAGAAAAAATTGTTGGACGATTTATTTTTTATGAAGGTTTCCATTTATTAATTGATCCAATAAAACATTGGACAATGTGTAAGCTTCTTTTTGAGCAAAAAATATAATTTTATTTGTTTTAATTACATCTTTGAGAGCGCTTGAATTTATTTGTTTTTTCCTACAACGAAAAAAAATTGTTGATGTATTGAATTATTTTGTTGTTTTTTGATTTTGTTTTGTTTTGAAGAAACAATTTTTTAATAAAAATACGTTCAAATTTTTGTTGAACAATTATACAATCAAAATCAGCTAAGAAAAAAAACCACGACTATTTTTCATTGTTTTTCTGTCTTTTTTTATTAGGTATGTTTGTTGTTTAAAAAAAAGATTCAAACTAAAAATGCAAAAATTACTAAATTAAATTTTTTTAACGGTGCTGGGGTATTTTGAAAAGGTTTAAGTTACAAATGCCTTTTATAACCGTAATATTTTGCAGTTATCATGTGGAATAATTGGAAAAGCAAAAAATTCAATTCTTTTACTTTTTGTATTTTAAATTAAATGTTTTTAATTTATTTTCCACAAATATTTCATATTTAAGAATACATAATTTTATTTTCACATTCACATAACAAATTATTACCAAAATTAATTAAAAGGCGGTTGTAGGTTTTCTACTGTGTGATTTGAAGGCTATGACGGGAGTTGAAGTATTTGAAAAAAGTTTTTTGGAATATTCAATTGGATGTTGAAGAGCTCCAAAAATGTCTAACACAAATCTTTTCCAAGGATTTCGATACCCTTTAAAAACTGTTAAAACAATAATCATTTCAATAAAAGATCGAAGAGGTTTTAAAAGTGTTGAATCCAAATTTAAAATTGCTGTGGGAAGTTCAAAATAAATATCAAAATATTTGTTCAAAACAACCCGGAGTGCCGTTGTAAAATCCACAGAAAATCCAAAACAAAATAAAATTGATGCCAAAAAACATTGAAAAAGTAAAACCATTGCAATTCGGATTGAACTTTTCAAATTTTGGCTATTTTGTTGGGCTTGAAATTTGAATAATGACATAACTTTGAATAAAACTGCCAACGTCAAAGCTGTAGATCCAATTAATAAAATTCCAGCTGTTAAAGGTTTCAACAAAAAAAGGACCGAAAAAATTATGGGAGAAACATTTCTTACAATTTTGCCATTAACTAAAATATTTCCAACTGTTGCCCCAAAAACTGAAATAAAATCGACACCAATAATCAGACAAAATAATTTAAATGATGATTTTTCAATGGCACTATAATAGCTTCGACGGCATACTGCCCAATATCGAGATAAAGCCAACAAAAATAAGGATCCATAAAAGCCATTGTTTATTGCATGTTCAAAAGATTGAGGGATAAGTGGAATTTTGGGATTATACCAAATACAAGTATTTGGTTTTATAGCATTTAATTGTCGAGCAAAATATGAATATGCCAAAACTGGTTGGCCACATATAAAATTATAGGATAAAAGCAAATCCCAAATTGCTGCATTCAAAATGAACCATTTGTAAGAATCATTAATTCTGCCAAAAATAGAAATTAGAATAATCAAAGCTGATAAAGTCATACAAATCCAGCCTAATTCAATAGTATCCAAAAAATCTCGGAATTGAATAAACCAACAATCCCAAATTGTTCAAACATGTCCATTAATACCGTATGCCGAACAAGGTACAGTGGTAAAAATCGAAGAATTTCTTTCTCCAATATTACTATCATAATAAAAGGTAATATTGATTGGTAGAGACATTCGTTTTAAAGAAACACTTTTTATTTTAGAAAAAAAAACATGTGATAAAATATAGAAATAAAAAATTTCAATTTAAAAACATCTTTTTTATTGCTCTTAAGTTTGTATGTGGTTTATGAATGGTGAGAAAAAACAAGTATAAAAACCAATATGCGGAAATTTCTAATTAGTTACACACAAACTTTTTTTCTCTTTTTTTCTAGTGTCATTTTCACTTTTTATTTTCCCCAATATGAAGACAAGGGAAGTACAACGCCTTTACGAAAATGTTTAAACGTTTTATATCTTTAAGGAAATCAGAATTTGCATGTTTCAGGTTAAACAAGTAAACTTTAATGAAGCTGCAAAAATGTGATATAAGATTTTTAAAGAAAACACTCCCTCACTTGTCATCTGATTAAATGACAAAAAGGGGGTAAGAAAAAAACAAAAGATTATGTAACAGCAAAATTTTGCTCTGGAATAATAGCATGGCTAAAACAGCACGAAGCCTGTTTAGAGGGAGAGTGGCATATCCTTTGTGAAAAATATTAAAGAAAAAACTAAAATTCATGCTAGAAAAAAAATGATGTTTTTTCATATCTTTTGAGAAATTTCCAACCCAGTATTGGAAATTTCTCAAAAGATAGTGTAAATAAAATAACTAATTTTTTTTTCAAGGAATTCGTGTACAAGGCAAAAAGTTTCTCAGGTTTCCGATTCTAAAAATAGGTATTTATTACTATAGTTTTTGTATCTGCAATTAATGGCTTTTCCAAAAGGTTATCTTAAAATAGAATTTAGTGATACAGCAACAATTAACAAAAAAAAATTATTGTTGAAGAAAAAACATGATTTCAACAAAATGTTTATAGTTTGTTTTTCCTCAAAAATTCTATTACATATTATAAATGAAATTACAGGAACTCATTTCTTAAAAGCTTTTTTTCTATCACACTTTTTTAGTTTTTTTAAAAACTTTACTAAAAAATGGTTCAAACTTTTCTCAGAAGGACGAAATAGAACGAATTAAACTTTACATACTTTTTTTAAGATTATTACACTTTAAAGCTTTAGACTTTTTTCAAATGGATCACAGTTATTTTTAAGAAACCTAATTATTACTTGTTAACTTACATAACAGCCATTGAAGTTGCCCAAAAAGCAAAAATAGCTAAAACTCCGGCTTCTCCAAGTGCATGAATAAAAAATAAATATCCAAAACAATTATGTAATGCTGGAACTTTGTATATTATTCGAAGGGAAATAAAATTTGCAAAAAGTCCACAAATGCCAATCTAAAATTTATGTAATTTAATTTTCAAAGCAACGCAAAAAAAAATTGCAATACCGAAAATATTAGCACTGCTGCAATTGGGTCACGATGCAATAATTCAAAATCTGAAATATTTAATTATAAAAAAATTGATAATAAATTTTGTTGAAAATGTTCGATTCTTTTTCATGGCACACGATTAATTCGTACCTCTTTTTTAGATGAATTTTTTTACCTGTAATTTTGAAAAAAGGAGTAAAATTCATCCAAAAAAGGAGGATTAGAAAACTAGGGATAAATTAAATCCAGAAAAGAGGTACAATTTAATCTATTTCATAATAATACTTACCTGGAGTTGAAACAAAAGACATTTTTAATTCTTCCACAAATTATTAAAATGGCTACAACAATTGTTATTTTAAAAAATTACAGATTTATCGACACAACTGCAATTGTATCAATTCCAATATTTATGCGATAAAGAAATAACAAATAGTTATTTATCTTTGTAAACAAGAAAGTTATAATTTTATTTGTAATTAAAACAGTTCGAGACAGACAGAACAATATCTCAAATTAATTAACGTTTTTTTTAAATTACAAAAGAATTGCTTATTTTGAAAAAATTTCTTTGGAACATTTTATTTATTTCACAAACCTAAAAAGTCCTTTTAGAAAATAATAATTTAAAAAAGTAAGCATACCATCAATGAGAGTTTCGCGTTCACTAAATCAAAAACGTCAAAATTGATTGAATTAAATTAAGTTGATCCTAAAAAGTTTATTTTGAAGTTTTCATAAAATATTGAAACTTGATAAAATATTCAAAGAAAATTTTCCCAAATACTCCGATGAAATACGAAAACTGAAATGAAATATAAAAAAAATAAAATAGTCTTTTTGCTTTTTTTTAGACACACTTTTGTGGAAAATGGCTTTTGAACATCGTAAAATTTGACAAACAATGATGCATCTTTTATTTTAAAAAATTGCGCAAAAAGACATAAAAACATTAATGCTCTTACAAAAATGTCAGACAATGTTTACTAAAAAAACATGTTGCAAAAAAGAAAGATGTTGTGCTGCCTTTCGCTAACTTTATTTTGTTCTGCAAAAATCCATTTTTTGATTTTTTAAAAATTTCTTTAATTTATTGTTTCCTTTTTTTGAATATTTTGGAATCATTTATAACCAATAAATAAAAAAAAGGTTTGGGAAGACTGTTTTTTAAGGAAAATGTAATAAATGCAAATCAAAGCAAGCACGTCCATTATTCATAAACTTTAAAATCTTAATTATTATCAATATATTTAAATTAAAATGTATGTAAAAAAAATTTTTCCTAATTTGTATGGAGAAAAAAATATTGCATCTCTATGAATTTTCAGAAAAAACGTGTATGAAGCAAAAAATCTGGCAAAAATACAGGATTTATGTTCCAACAATTCAGAAAATTGTTGTTAAATTTTTTTTGATTTTCAGAAAAAAAAATATTTCTCTGAAATTTTTTTCCATAAACTTTTACAATGAAATCATCAAAAAAATATTTTGCGAGTGGGGGAAAATTGGTTTTTAAAAAATTGAAAAAATGTAAATACAAAGTACAAAAATATGAAAAAAACTGAATAATTAAAAAATCCGATAAATAAAGTTATAATTTATTTTGTAATTAAAACAGTTCGAGACAAACTGGAAAAATGTATTGGAGTATTTCATATAAATTTTAATAATTTTTTTATGTGAAAAATATTTTTATAAAGATTTTAAACAATAGGAAAAAAGATTATTCTGATAGTTATTCCCCTAGGGAATTTTTACTTTATGATAAATTAAGAATTTCATATTCGAAAAACAGGGCGTTCCAAGCAAAGTTCACGATTTATTTTGACGGATTTGTTTGTATTTTTTTTTTCATTTTTACAATTTCGAAAAAATTTTTACTGCAGAAATTAAAATTCTATTAACAGATAAATGGCATGTTTTTTTATGTACAAGTATTGCATGGAAATTATGTCATATGTTTGATGCGTATATGTATTTTGGCACTAATTTTTATTTGCATAAATTAATAATTTTAGATTTATTGTAATTGCATTTAATGCAAAATTAAAAAAGCATTCACCAGAAATTATAAGCAAAGTTCAGTCACTTTCAACTCGAGCAACTTTAAAAACTACAACGGCAAGAACAACAGCAGTTGGGGAATGAGAACTGTAAATTGAAATTGTAATGTAAAAAAATCTTAAAAACCCGTTAATTATAATGCATTACAAAAACAAATGTTTCCCAACCTTTTCTCTTTATTCCATTTGGGGCATGTAAAAATTTGTAAACAATATCTGGATAATAATTATTCATAATTATTTTTTATCAAAATTGATGTTGTGGAAAACAATGTAAAATAATCAAAAGAAAGAAAGAAGAAAAATTTAATTCGGTTTTTAAGCTTTTTAGAAAAAACCTGCTTTTTTTCTAAAGAATTATTTGCAATAAAAAAAAATGAATGCAAAAATAGTCAGACGATTTCAACATTATTTTTTTTGTTTAGGAAAAAAGTATTTTCTGTCAAAAACATTTATAAAAACAGCAGCGTTTGCACACTTTTCTCTATAATTTATTTTTGCTAGACGAAAGTCTTTTTGCATATTTTTATTGATTTTTTTTAATATTTTAATTTTTGTGCTAAAAACAATTTTATTAGCTACAGATATATCCACAGCTGCTGAATATCTTAAAAAGTTATCAGAAAATGAACAATCAATTCAACAGTTCCACGAAATGTTCTATCAAACAATTTTTAAATAATGCCGAAAAAAGTGTAAACATGAACATTAAATTTTTTCCTGATTTTAAAGGAAAATAGAAAAAAAGTTCACAGTTGAATACGCCTTTTTTTAAATTTAACAATTTTTTGGTAACTTTTTAAGATATTCAGCCGCTGTGGATATATCTGTAGCTAATAAAATTGTTTTTAGCACAAAAATTAAAATATTAAAAAAAATCAATAAAAATATGCAAAAAGACTTGTAAAGGGTTTTTATTTCTAAAAAATCCAAAGAAATGTTATCGGAGGAATAAAATTAGTTGGTGAATACCTAAAAAAGAGTTGATTTTTTATGCCCTTTTTTGTCTTTTATTGCAGAAAAAACCACTTTTGCTTTGAAAGTCAAAGTTTCTGGAATTTGTTTTAGTCAAAAATAATATTTTTAAAACTTTGATTCAAAGGTCTTTGAAAAGATGACACCATTATAAGAAAGCTTTTGTTAAAAGCCATTGTTGCGTTGTAAGAAAATATTTTTCATATAACATAAAAAAAGTTTTATAAAAATCAACGAAAAAAACAATAAAAAACTAAAAGAGGACGGAGGCTTTAGTTCAAAAAACTAGGGCCAGGATCTTGTTTTTTTTTTGATTTTAAAAACCATTTCAGTGGTGTGCCAAAGCAAAGTGTAAGAAAATTTTTTCCAGGGCGGGGGTAAAAAAAGAGTCCGGATCTTTGAAAGTTTGGCCACAGCGTGCTGTTTGTTGCTCTATAAAAATGGTCTTATGAAAGCCAGAACTTTTTTACCAGGTCAGATAAAAAAATCTGTCTTAACATTTTGTATAATTCGATGAGACGAGCAAAATGTCAAAACAGAATTTTTTTATCTAACTTAATGAAAAAGTTCTGGCTTTCAGAAGACCATTTTTAAAGCGCAACGAACATCACCCTGTGTTTGGCCCCCTCCATCCTTACACAAAACATGATATTTTATTTTAAACATCATTGTCATATTGTTCGACGTTAGATTTGCGACGGCTGTTCATAATTTTGAGCTTTTTTTCATCTTGATCATTATATCGGATACGACGTCCAAGAACTTCTGACTCAATAATTTCGTCGATTAGTGCATCCAGTCGATTCTTATAACCATCAGAAATATTTACATCAAAAAAAAATTCAATTTCCACGTTTTTATATTTCTGAAAAAATGACACTTACATAAAATCTGAAAAAAAATATAATGATTTCACAAACCTTTAAAAAAGCAGAAAGATCTTGGATATTTAAAGATTCAGGAAAATGCTGTAATGATAAGGATTCAAGATTTTTGAGATTCTGAAGTTTTAAGATGTTTCCCATTGTTGAATTATTAATCATGGAAGTATCATTGCCAAATTCCCTTAAAATAAACAATATTTTTTGATTTTTAACAAAATGTGGCAAACGTCAACCCGGCAGACCCAAAAGGAAAGTGAGCTGCACGCAAGCTGCAGCAAAAAAGCCACTCTTTTGACTTCTGTTGTTTTTTTGAAGCCATAAAAAAGAGTGGCTTTCTTTGCTGCAGGTTGCGCGCAGCCCCCTTTCATTTTTGCTTTGAACTGGGCTGCCGTGTCAAAAAAAAAGGTAAAAATTGACCTATTTTCAATTTCCCCGTCCTGAGTTCCTCCCAAAATATGGCCATGCTCCCTCCCTTTTAACTGTGTTTGAAAAGAGCAAAACACTTACAAATCCATAAATTTAAGATTTGGAACAGATTCAATTATTTTATCAAGCGTTACAACTTTTTCATCATTATATTTGACTGATACATTAAACATGCCAATTTTCTCAACAAATAAAGTCATAAGTTTAAAATCATCAAACATAATTTCAATGTTAAAGATTCCAAACACAGTTATTTCACAGCGATAAATTTTTGTACGAATTAATGGAATATAAGTTTGAACATCAGTATCAAGCCTTTCAGTAATCCAAATTTTATGTAAAAGTTTGTTGAGATCAATTTTGATACAACATTTTTCTTCATTCTTTACACATTCTTCGTATTTATTTGGACATAGAATGGTGATACTTTTATCATGCAAATCGTTCATCATCCTTGGAACAATAATAATCGGCTTTGCTTCAAAAAAGTATTTACAGCTTTGTGCCATTTTAAGATAGCATTTTGCTGTTGAAGGATTTTTTGCCATGTAATGGATAATTGAAGCTTTAAATGGCCAATATTGTTTCTTTGATGTACCATCTTTCCATGAAATCTTTCCACGATTCATTTGTTTTTCAGCAGCAGATGCGGAAGAATCCTTCATTTTTGGATTAAAAATATGCTGAACCTAAAAATTAGTTAATGTTTGTTTTCTAATAAATGTAAGCAAATTGAATAAAAAAACATTTTTTTAGCGGTGATCGAAGAAAATTTTACTATTTTTTTCGAGAGAACCTAATTAATTGATTTAAAAAATTTTATGCCACTGCTGACATCAGCTGTTAGGAATGAAAAAAACTTGGAGGTCAACCTTGTATGAGAAAATAAGTCTTCTCTTAAGAGAACATTTGTTTTTCAAAAAAAAGGTTTTGCAAAGACTTGGGCAAGAAAAATTAATTTTTTATAAGGCCCCTATCTTCCTCGACGAGTCCCCAATAATTTTTTTTTCAACTTTCTTTTAAAATCGGGAAAAAATTCATTGTTCATGTTTATACTTTTTTTGGCATTATTTTAATACTGTCTGATAGGACATATCGTGGAATTGTTGAATTAGTTGTTCATTATCTGGTAACTTTTTAAGATTTTCAACAGCTGTGGATATATCTCTAGCTAATATAATTATTTTAAGCACAAAAATTAAAATATTAAAATAAATCGATAAAAATATGCAAAAATATTTTCGGCTAGCAAAAATAATTTACAGAGAAAAGTGTGCAAACGCTGCTTTTTTTTATAAATGTTTTTGACAATTTTTTTCCTAAACGAAAAAAATAATGTTGAAATCGTCTGACTTTTTTTTGCATTCATTTTTTTCCTTATTGCAAATAATTCTTTAGAAAGAAAGTATGTCTTTTTTAAAAATGTTATAAAGCTTTAAAACCGGATCAAATTTTTCTTCTTTTTTTCTTTTGAATATTTTACATGATTTTTCACAACATCGATTTTGATATCAAGGTGATTTTTAATAACTGATAATTATGCATAATTATTATCCCGACAACATTTTTAAATCATTATTTATAATTGTGCAATAAATTAAATTGCTCATTAAAGGAAAAAAAATAAGATGAAAGATAACATTACTTTTTTTGATTTTAATTTTAACTTTATTACAGTTTCCTTAAACGTTTTAAAAAATTGTAATAAAGTTACTTGCATAAAAATATTTTTTCTGATGGTATTTACTATAATTAAAGTTATTAACTCAACCTGCACTGAAAAAAGTCTTTTAGCTTAAAAAAATAATCCGATCACAAAAAACTATAAAAATGTGCAATAAAAAGTATTCACATTCGACTCAATGCAAAATTAATCCTGAAACCTTTAAAGTTTATCCACAAAAATGAAATTTTCCAAACTTATAACTTCATTTTTTTCCATTCTTTTTATTTGTATGTAACTCATTTTTTACATTTTGTTCTCATTGCAAATTGCAAAAAAAGCTTTTCATTCTGCCTTTATTGTTGTTTCTTTCTATTTTGGGGCTGTCCAGATATGACGTCATACGAAAATCGGGTTTTTCGGACCCCTCCCCCCCTCTCCGTCATACTTTTCCCTTTGATCTTTTGCCGCACTTCAAAGCGGCGTCATCAGAGACTGTACCCCTCCCCCCCTCCATTTGTATGACGTCATATCTGGATAGCCCCTTGTAATTAATAGAAGATTTTTTGCTAGTTTCAATCTAGCGAAAAATTCCTATAATTGTATTTTAATTTCTGTGATTTATACTTAATAAATCTCGTGCAAACAAAACCGAATAATGAATAAAAAATTTAAGCTCCGGTATCACTTGAGGTGGTCTTTTGTCAGAAGATGAAATAAAAGACTGTTTTTTATTCTAAATTTAAATTATATCTTTTGCTTGATTTTCTTTTGCATTATTAATTTTTATGTGAACAAAAATAAAGAATAAAAAAACATAAAAAACAAGAAAGTATCATTTATTTTTCTTCATCGCTATCGCTATAATTATCGTCACTATCCTCAAAATCATAATAATAATCATCAAGAAATTCAATATTTTCTGGAAGTGATCCACGAAAATTTGGTTTTTGATTTTGTGAGTCCCATTCATTGATTGCATTTTTTAGAGTTTCTTTAACATCCATTTGGGAAGGACTAAATGTTAAATCAAAATCAGCATTTGCGGTAAAATGTTTCTAAAAAAAATTGAAAAAAAAATTGTGAATAAAAATGCCGACTTTTATAAAATTGATATATAAAGCATAATCAATAGGGCCATCGATAAAAGTGAGATTGAATTTTGACAACTTCTTTTTTCTTGGTAATGCAGTAATCTTTGACATTGTATCATCGGTGACATGACACGGGTGAATGCTACAAGTGTGATTTTAGAAAAAGGCATTATTAAAATAAAATTTATTTCTTCCAAAAGAAAGTGAAAATAATATTGGTTTTTTTTTGAGAAAACAATTTTCGAGAAGCAAAAATTTCTGGATAAATATTCTGTAACGCATTTTTTTTGGTATTTTTATTTTGGAAATTTTTTTAGAATGCATAAATTCTGGATTTTTGTCTCAGAACGAATAATTTCTGCAAAATTTTTTTGTGTTTATTTTTTCAGAATGTATAATTTGAGGACTATTGCGATTAAATGATTTTTGCAAAATAAAACATGGATGAAACTTTCAGGGAACATTAATTAGGACATGGGGAAGATGTTAGATCAACAGTTTTCTTTTACAAAAATCGTTTAATCTCAATAGTCTTCAAACTATACATTCTGAAAAAATATTTTCAACTAAAAAAATTAGTTCTAAAACCATTTTCCAGAAATTATGCATTCTGATAAAAATAAAACACAAACAATTTACGCAGAAATTATTAGTTCTGAGAAAAAAATCCAAAATATATAAATTCTTAAAAACATTTCTAAAATAAAAAAACCAAAAAAAGTGTTCATTAATATGAATAACAGAAATTTATTGTTTTGAAAAAAGAATTGTGAAAGAAAATGATAGTAAATATTAGATCTGAAATATTGGGGTGGAAAAAAGCCACAGCCACGCCTTCAGCAAAAAATCAAAAGTTTTGTCAATTTTACTTTTTTTATTAGTTATTTAACTGAATGTCAAATAAAAGTGAAAAAAAGTAAAAATTCACAAATTTTTTGATTTTCTGCATTTTTCCTTGAAGTTATACTGAAATCCAAGGAAGCGTACCGGCTGTGAATAGTTGGCAGTTTTTTTCTTATGTTATCATTTTAATGACTAATCTCAATAGAATATAAGAGTTCTGATTTTAAAATTGTCAAAGGAAAACATAAAGTTTTTCTAATATCAAAAGTTTTTACAGATGTTCTACGTCAACGCTACCTTTAAAGGAGGCGGACGTTTTGATCCAGTTTTGAAATCTTGGATATTCGTGATTTTCAGGCAAACTGCGAGTCTTGAAACGAAAATGCACCTTTTTTGGTAAAAAAAAATTTAAAAAAGAGTCCATTTCGTTTCAAGACTCTCAGTTTGCCTGAAAATCACGAATGTTCAAGATTTCCAAACTGTATCAAAACGTCCGCCTCCTTTAAATAACCCTACTTTAAAAATTTTCCACTTACTCGATTTCAGAGGCATTCGCAATGGATGCCATTAAATCTTCAAGTGCCGCATGATTGCCATCGCCATCTACAGTAACATTGACCAAATTAAACGTGAGCTTTTCAATAAATCCAGAGCTCGTTAATATAATATAATCATAAAATGACAGAGTTAAATTTGCCAAAAATAAAGTGTTAATGCAACATTTGTAAATTTTTGATGCAAAAACATCAAAAAAATTTCCATTTTCACATTCGATGCTATCAGTAATAATCAAACTTTGCTCATTTTTAACGAGTTCATTTCCAGGCATGATCATAATTGAGTTTTTATTGACAAATTTAATATTGTTATTTTCGTTAAAAATTACTTTTTGAATGACAGCAAAAGGAATTTTGCAATAAAAAAGTTTACATGTTTTTTGTAATTTCTCAACAATTTTGGCATTAACATTTTTGATAATATAGCTTTCTAATGTCCTTCGGAATGTTTGATCATATTTTGATTGCGGTACACGGGCAGTTTTGGGATTATGGTTTCCACTATTTATTGAACTTTTTAACATGTTTCGATGCCTCTGGAATTCAGCCGCTTTCTCTTCTTGTTTTTTTCGAGTCAAAAGGAGTTTGTCTTGGCACTTTTGAACAAGGGTACTAAAGAAAATGGAAGATAAAAGAAAAAAGGGTATTTAGGGACTGTCCAGATCTGATGTCGGGTGTTTTAGGGAGGAGGGGGTCAACCAAAATCTGATACTCCCTTATAACACGCAAAACATCAAAGGAAAAAATATGACGGAGGGGGGGGTTCCAGAATTTCGTGTTTTCACCCGAAGTCAGATCTGGATAGTCCCTTATAGTTTACCTTTTCCAATGATCCAAATCATCAAAGATTTCTGCAGCTAAATCAACAAAATCAGCAACAAATTTTTTTTCCATTTCTTCTGGAAATTCGGTAATAACTGCGAGTCTTGAAACGAAAATGCACATTAAAAAATTTCCATTAAAAATTTGAGAAATGTCGAAAAAATCTGCCACCTTTGGCAGTATCTCTGATCCCCAAAATGAAAAAATATTTTATGGCAAACAATCAAAGGCGAGCTCCCCCCACACACGTATCGTGATCAATTTGACCAAAGCAACCAAACAAAGGCAGTTGAGTGCACTCATACAAACTAAAAATGCCGAACTTAAAACATCCACTCAAAAAAAGAAAGAAAGTGGACTGCGCGCAAACTGCATCAAAAAAACCATTCTTGCTACATCTATTTTTTCAAACACGTTAGAATCAGTTCCACTCTTTTTGTACAGTCAAAAAATCGGTTGGCGTTATGTTCTTTTAGCTTTTATTTTTTTTGTTAAAAAAACGAGGAATATCTTTAACAACTGTTTCTGATCTTTTATTAACTTTTCATGCCTTTTTATATTAATATTATTAATCAGCATAGAAAACTGAGTGGGGATAGCAGAGAGTTTTAAAAAAAAATGTATGTAAAAATCTAATATAAGATCAAGCACAGTCATAAAAGATAATGCTCATTTTTTCGTTTTTTTAACAAAAAATTAATAAAAAGAAAAAAACAATGCCAATGCATTTTTTGGCTGAACAGCTGATTCCAACGTGAAAGAGAAAAGTCTTTTTACTGCAGCTTGCGCGCAACCCACTTTGCCCTTGGGTCTGCCGTGGGCCCTAAGTACTTGAAACTGAAAAAAACGTTATAAAATTTAATTTTCAGGAACCAAAAGATTATGTAAAATTTTTAAAAACATGTTGGAATGATGAAATTTTTGATAAAAATGAAGTCAATGGAATTTATTGTTCACATACAGTAAGCAACTACAAAACTTATTTATAAAATTAATAATCAAATTTTAGAAAATTTCAATTTGGTTAAATGAAAAATGTGACATTGAAATTTTTCAAAAATTAGGATATCCAAATCGTGTTCGATATGTTAGTGCTAAAGGTGCAGCAGAAGCAGAAAATTGGGTAATTGGAGCTTTTAATAATAAAAATATTAAAATTCCATTTCAAAGAAAACAATTTTATCGAGAAAAAAGTAAAGAAGAAGAATTATTACAGCTTATTACTGAAAACTTTCTTTTGAATGATGAAGATCCAAATGGAAGAGGAATATTTTTTGCTACAAAAATTTTGAGCACATCTGAATCGAAAAAACCAAATATAAATAATCGATTCGTTAATTGTTCAGTAAGTTGGATTTTGACATTTTACAAAAAACACGTTAAAATCAGCTCCACTCTTTTTGTTCAGTCAAAAAAT
>CABFKP010016891.1:0-19567 GCA_901779475.1 Panagrolaimus davidi
CTTCCATGAATATTTTAGACCTGTCAAGAAGCTACTGCTCAATGCCCTGAACCAAAATGCTCAGGTGATGCACAAAAAGACGATCCAACTTCATGCACTTCACCATCTGAAACATGCAAATTTCCATTACCTGTTTGTTGTGACGGACAAGAAGCATACGCAAATACTAAAGCGGAACCAGTTGCAAAATGGTGCAAAGCATCATAATATAGGATCTTTTTTATTTCTTGTTTTTATTTTCCACAATTTTTTAAATTTTTTTATAAAATAAAAATAGAAAAACAGAATTAAAAACTTTAAACTTAAAAATACAAGTGTTTTATTTTTAAGCTTTTTTTTTGCCTCGATCAAAAAAGTGTCAAATTATGCTTACCATAAAAATCGTTTTTCCCCGGCACTGGCACCGGCACAGATGTTTTTTAAAAATCGGCAAGGAAAAGTCATACGTACATAAATTTTACAAGAAGACATACGAATGAGGTGTTCAAAATTTAATATAATAAATGAATTGATTTTTTAATTCTTTTTTTTTAAATGTGCTGTAATCTGTTAAATATTCTTCATAAAAATTAGATATTAAAAAATCCTACATAGGGGTTGTCCAGATGTTACGTAATGAAATTGTTGGGTGTGTGGGGTTGGCGAGCTATTACACCGCTTTGATTTTGTCGGCAAAATCCTTTGATGTTTCATTAGCTGATAGGTGGGTGGGGTAGAAAATCACGATTTTTGTAATACGTAACATCTAGACAACCTCTAAGTTTTAATAATACAAAATTTAAAAAACTATCTTTAAATCTAATAATGTAGCAAAAATTAATATATTTAAAAAAATTGTTTTAATCAATGTTTTGATATTTATTTACATTTATTTTAGAAAGTAAATGAGTTTTTGAATCATTACTATAATTAATGGCTGCTTGAGGATCATTGGAGATTTAAAAGTAAGTTGATATTACCCAAATTTTGTTTATAAAAATTAATAAAACAAATCTCTTTATTATTATAAAAATATTTCCTAAATATTCAAAAACAAATCTTAAAAAAAAGCAAGTTTATTTTTTGCAAATCACATACTGCTGATTCTTTTTTTGTTAACATAAAAAGAGTCGTTATTTTTTATTTTAAATTTTATCGGGTCAAATATATAGATGGATTTCACAACATTTTAGTTCTGACAAAAAGCAGCAAATATGTTTTCGTTGTCAGTCGTTTTTTTATATGCCGATTTTTATTTCAACACTTTTGAAAGACTCCGTGGAAACAAAAAGGTTTTAACATTTGAGTCATCGAAAAAGGTGTTTCTCTGCGTTTTTATTTCTTAGATATCAAACATCAAAGCAACAACAGAACAAAAATTTTTCAACGTTGGATTTTTTTCTTTTTTTCTGCTTCATAAAAAACTGAAAATATAATTTTTTAGCACGTATTTAAAAGGAAAATCAAAATTTTTGTTATGTTTGTAATTGTTTTGATTCACAAATTTGGGAGACAACAAATGCATAAATGAACAGACAAAAATAATCACTAAAATCGATATATCAATTTATTCATTGAGTTATTATGTAAAGCATATTTTTAACACTAATGTTTTTTTACGATTAATTTAATGAAATCTGCAACTAACATTTATAATGGATTTATCCATATTGTGAGAAAAACTTGCTTTTTTCAATATTTATAAACTCCAAAACAATAACTTATTTTTCTTTTCAAAAATAATTTTTGGAATTTTTCTTAAATATTCAAAAATCCAAAACGTTAAAATATGTTTTTCACAACTAAAAGCAATAACATTTCTTTTATCGTAAATGAGAAATCTCACTCGCTGCTATTTTCGAAAACAACAACGTTTTGTCTCAAAATATTTTTATGGCTGTCTGTTTATTTTAGCGCAGAGTAAAGGAATGCATATAAAAAAATCTTCACTGTCTGCTTTTTATTTCAACACATTTTGTTACAAAAATTATATAATGTTTGTAAAAAAATGCTGTAAAACTGATTCCAAATCTCAAAAGCTAAATAAATTCCATTTTTTTGAATATTTTATTAAATTTTAAGGAGAGTAATGAACAAAGAATTTAAACTCTACTTCCATAATGATACTACTTTCTAAAGTTCAAATGAGATTTGAATTTTACATTATATATTTATTTTTTATATTATGATATTTTCAACAAACTTAAAATTTAAAAATATTTTCTAAAAATTTTGACATTCTGTAAATTTTATGACTTTAACAAAACAATAAAGTTTTTTAAAAATATCAAAAAAGGTTCACCAATTTCTGACGAAATTTCCATTCAACATTAATTGTTGAAGAAAATTTTCTAATAAGAATTATGTTTAATTTTTAAAAAATGTAACAAAGAAATTTTTCCAGGAATATTTAATTATTTTTCCTTGATTTTTTTTCAGTCAGTAGCTTTTATTAATGTTAATAAAATCTTTTGAATATTTGTTTTAAAATTTTTAATCGTATATGAATATAGATCTCCATACAAAATAAATTAATATTTTTTATTCATTTGAAAAAGTAATTTAGAAAATTTTTCTCAAATATTATAAACTTAAAAACAATTTGAAATATATTTTGCAGGCAAAATGATGATGTTATTTTTTCCGATCCTGTGTTTCAAAAAATTTTTCTTTTTTGACAGAAACAATTTTTTGTTTCTCTTTCTAAAATACAAGAGAAAAAAGTCAAAAAAATTTTTTTTATTGTAAGCTTTTTGTTTCGGAGTTTCCAAAAAGTGTTGCAGCTCTTTTTACAAATAAAAAAATATTTGCATTTTTTTTAATATTTGAATGCTTCTTTTAAAGTATAAAATTTTGCAAATAGAGTTCCCTATTTTAAAATGCATAAAGTATTCGTTTTTCAACAGAAGGTTTTATTATTTTAAGCATTAAATATAATAAACGGTCTTTTGAACAACATATAAAAAATCAGTATATATTTATGGCTTTCTTTCTATTTTAGAGTAGTAGACCACCTTTTTATCTCTTTTTCAATCCAAAATACGACATCTCGATTATCCATTTGAAACAATTTAATTATGAGTAACTATATTTTTTGAGGATATAATAGTTGTAGGTGGAAAGGAAGTTGGATATACTACTTTTTTAATGCCAAAATAAAAGCGTTTATATTCTTTTCGAGTTGTGGCGATTAAAATATTTAATTAGGGTAAAAGTGCTGATATCTGTAGTAAAAGCTTACCTCAAAAATGCAAGAGAAATACTTCCAGCCCATGCATAAAAATCATTTGTGAGAAGTAATAGGTTTTAACATTTGAGTCATCGAAAAAGGTGTTTCTCTGCGTTTTTATTTCTTTGAAATCATACATCAAAGCAACAACAAAACAAAAACTTTTCAGCTTAGAATTTTATTCTTTTTTTTTGCTTCATCGAAAACGTAAAATAAAATTTTTTAGCACGTAGTTAAAAGGAAAATCAAAATTTTTGGTATGTTTGCAATTGTTTTGATTCCAAATTTAGGAGACAACAAATTCATAAAAGAACAGACTAAAATAATCACTAAAATCGATATATCAATTTATTCATTAAGTTTTTATGTAAAAGCATATTTTTAAAACTAACGGTTTTTCACGATTAAACTACCGAAATTTGCAACTAACATTTATAATGGATTTATTTCATTAATTATTATATTATATCAAATAAACTTGCTTTTTTCAGTATTTATCAACTCCAAAATAATAACGCACTTTTTTTATTTTCAAAAAACGTTTTTGAAATTTTTCCTAAATATTCAAAAATCCAAAACGTTTTAAAATATGTTTTTCGCAATTAAAAGCAATAGTGCTTCTTTTTTTCGTAACCAAGAAACCCCACTCGCTGCTATTTTCGAAAGCAAGAAAGTTTTGTCTCAAAATATTTTATTTCTATGGCTGTCTGTTTTTTTAGCGCAGATTAAAGGAATGCATGTAAAAAAGTCTACTCTGTCTGCTTTTTATTTCAACACATTTTGTTACAAAAAATTTATAATGTTTGTAAAAAAATGCTGTAAAACTGATTCCAAATCACAAAAGCTGAATAAATTTCATTTTTTTTTGAATATTTTATTAAACTTTAAGGAGATTAATGAATGAAGAATTCAAATACTACTTTTAAAATGATACTACTTTCTAAACTTCATCCAAGAACTGAATTGCACATTATATATTTATTACAGCTATGATATTTTCAACAAACTTAAAATTTAAGATATTTTTTAAAAATTTTGACATTCTGTAAATTTTATGACTTTTAACAAAACAATAAAAATTTTTAAAATATCAAAAAAAGGTTCACGAATTACTGATATAATTTCCGTTTCAACATTAATTGTTGGAGAAAATTTTCTAATAAGAATTATGTTTAATTTTAAAAATATGTGAAAAAGAATGTCAAATTTTTCCAGGAATATTTAATTATTTTTCCTTGATTTTTAGATGCATTCCAGCCAGTATTTTTTATTTTTGCATATAAGATCTTAAGCATTTGGGTTTTAAAATTATCAATCATTTATAAATATAAATTTCCATCCAAATTAAACCAATATTTTTTCTTTATTTGAAAAAGTAATTTATAAAATTTTTCTTAAATTTTATAAAATTAAAAACAATTTAAAATATATTTTGCAGGCAAATTGATGATGTTGTTTTTTCCGATCATGTTTTTCAAAAAATTTTTCTTTTTCGACAGCAACAGTTTTTTGTTTCTTTTTCCTAAATACGGTTTTTTTAATCTTAGCGAAGAAAAAAAAGTCATTTTTTTGATTGTTAACGTTGAAGCAAAAAAGCTGACGCTTTACGTTTCAACGTTTCTAAAAAGTGCTGCAGCTCTTTTTACAAATAAAAAAATGTTTGCATTTTGTAAATATTTGAATGCTTCTTTTAAAGTATAAAAAACTGCAAATAAAGTGCCCTTTTTAAAATGTTTAAAGCCTTCGTTTTCTCAGAAGAAGTTCTCAAATTTATGCATTAAATATTTAAATAATAAACGGTATTTTCAACAACATATAAAAAAATTGTATATATTTATGGCTTTCTTTCTATTTTAGAGTAGTAGACCATCTTTTTATCGCTCTTTCAATCCAAAATACGACATCTCTTATTATCAATTTGAAACAATTTAATTATGAGTAACTATATTTTTTGAGGATATAATTGTAGTTGGTGGAAAAGAAGTTGGATATACAACTTTTTTAATGCCAAAATAGAAACGTAGATATTCCTTTCGAGTTGTTGCGCTTAAAATAATTTAATTAGGGTTGAAGTGCACATCTTTTGCAAAAGTTTACCTCAAAAATGCAAGAGAAATACTTCCAGCCCATGCATAAAAGTCATTTGTGAGAGGTAATAAACTCGATAAAATTCCAGCTACAGCTTCATTTGAGGCAAAAAATGAATTTCCAAAACCATAAACAACTCGAAAAGCTTGGGCTACGAAAATGAAGCAAGTTACACCTATAAATTTTGAAGTTTTTTTCATGTTTTATCAAAAATAATTTTACCAAATAAAGTCTCTTCATTGCTTAATACAGCATTTGAAGTTTGATTAAAAAAATATAATTTAATAAAAGTCAGAATATTAATTATTGCTGTAATGCTTGTAATTACCATATAAATTATGGTAGCATATTGTAAAATGACAAATCTAAGGCCAGAATTTTTAATTACTGCACTTGAACCCTTAAATTCACCAGGTTCATGAAGTCGATAACAAATATGTAAAAACGGAATAAATAACAACATTACCGTATACCATTGACGCAACCAAATTCTTTTATGCTTAAAAGGAAACCAAAATGCCGTAAAACGATTTAAAGCCATAAAAAAATGTCCAAGATATTGCAAAAAAGTAATATAAGTTCCAAGATTAAAAATAATAGAAGCAAGAAATGGAAGATTTTTTAAAAATTCATTAAAAATAATTAAAATATTGAAAAATGAAATGCTTTGAATAATACACAATAAATCAGCAATAAAAACACATCGCAAAATATTAAAAAATGGACTACTAAAACATGTTTTTCTTTTACAAAACAAAAGTACTAAAATGCTGGCATGAAATGTGTAAATAATTATTTCGACAATAATTATTACGATAGTTTTTATTTCAACCATTAACTTTTTTAAAAAAATTTAAGTTTTTTGTTTTAATTTATATTGGAAAAATTTTTGTTAAATTTTTTTCATTTTGGTCGAAACGCCCTCTGCAGGGTTATTGCTAACGCAAATTCTAGATTTACAACATTTTGTTTTATGTATTTGTATTACTAATTTACTGCTTATTATTTTTGTTATTCAATGAAGCAAAAGAAAATTAATAAAAAGAAATTAAAAAATGTTAACATAAAGAAGCAATTTTTCATGAAAATTAAAAGTACTAATTATATATTCCGAGTGGGATGTTCTACGAATCACACACGAACTTCTTCGCTTCGGTGAATATCCACAGTAATTTCTGCAGTTTTAACTGTTTTGACATTGTTTTTTTTTATCATTTTTTGAAAAAATTGTTTTTTTTTTCGTCATCAAAATTTTAATGAAACAAGAAAAGGAAGATTTTTTATTTTATTTTTTTAATGCCAATGTTAAAAAGATATTCCACCGTTTATTTTTATTAACGGTCCAAGACGTTGTTGAACATGTAAATTATTCTATTCTGCTTTTAGTAAATATTTTTTCTTAAAATTGAATTCAAATTTTTTCGTTTTTTTAATATTTTATGAAACATTTCATAAATATTCAAAAACCTAATACATACGAAAATAAGCATATCTTACAACTAAAATTGAAGATGTTCCTTTTTCTGTTCCTATGATTTAAACAAAAAATTTTTCTTTTTCGTTGGAAACAATGTTTTGTTTGAAAATGTGTTTATGGCTTTATTTTTTAGCGAAGAAAAAAAATTCTTGTAAAATCTTTTTTGGTTTTTATTTCGAAACTTTTTGCAATGTCAGGAAAAAATTGCTTTGACTTTTCAAAAACTGATTTTATTTTAAATATTTTAATAATTTTTTTAAAAAATCTAAATTCTTTACTGTTTTATCACATATTTAAAAATGCTTTATTACCTTCAGCATTCATTGATTAAGTCAATGTTGTATTTTTACACGTTATATATTTATTCCAAATACGATCTTTCCGACAACATATAAAATATTTGAATGTATTATTATTCATTTCAACATCCTGTAAATTTTCCTTGAGTGAAACACAATATTATTCCAAGACATATTTTTATATTTTTTCTAAATCTGACCAAAGTTTTAGAAACACCCGAGTAAACTTTTAACCAAAAATATTTTATATCAGAATTTTAATAATTTTAATGGAAACAAAATAAAACTTTATTTTAAAAAATATCGACCAATTTATTTTTACTTAAAACACAACAAATATTATACAAGAAAATGATTTTTGTTTGTGTAAACAAATTTTCCGTTTTTTTCTGCTGCATTTATTGTTATGACTCCATCCATGCTCATTAATCATTTTTTCAACAAGTTTTTCCAATGCAATGTGACAATTTCAATTAAACCTTTTTTGTTTACTTTCAAAAACGTTTTTTTGTTTTTTTTGTATTAAACGAAAAGAAACAACTTTTTACTGCAAAAATAAAATTCTTTAACCTTGAGCCAAATTTTGTTTTTGCAAAAAAGAATATAAAAACGTTTATTGCATTTTTCTTAAAATTTTACACAAATGAATATTAAATATATTAAAATTGATCGTATTATTTATTTTCCGGGAATAACTTTAGATCCTGGAGGGATATTTTGTACGGCACCAGGAATGCCAGCAATGCTAACAACAGAAGGTCGGAAGGGATCAGTTTGAACTCCAGGGCGAGGATCAAGAGGGCTTGTAACTACACTTCCAGCAGGAACTCCTTGAAGTCCTCCACCAACGGTTGCAACAACACTGTCACCAGTGACTTGACGCTTCACAAGGCTGTAAAAAAAAGATAGGGAAATTTCAAGTTTGTTCTACAGGGTGATCACGCTAGACTACCCCCAAAACAAATTCCATTTGTGTTCAAGGGCTGCAAGATTTAATAAAACTTTTTGTGTGGATCAATAGCCTATGTCATCCGATTTTGAAATGTAGTTCTTTAAAATTTTTGGACCCACAATGAAAACCCGAAGAAGTCGAAATTCTCGAATTTCGTGAAGAATATTGTTTTCGAGATTTTTGGTATAGAGCCTTCTAAAGAGCTTTTCTAGACACCCCCATAGTCATTTCTACTAATTTCGAAAATTTCGCCTTTTCGGGTTTTCGTTGTGGGACCAAAAATTTTCGAGGGTTACGGTAGAAATTCTAAAACCACATTTTAAAATCTGATGATATAGGCTACCGATTTCCACAAACAATTTTTTTTAATTTTGCAGCCCTTGAGTATATGTGGAATTTGTTTTGAGGGTAGTCCAGCGTGACCACCTTGTAATTATGCAAATTTTTTCAACCAAAATTGAAAAAAAAAACTAAAAAAAATTAAACTTACTGAAGTGAACCTTGAACAAGAGTGACAAAAAGTGCCAACAAAAGAAGAGTAAATTTCATATTTTTTTTATATAACTGACAGCAGAAAAAGAATCTGACGATATTTCTTTGAAAAAATCTTCCTTTTTTATACTCATTTTTTTTCAATGACAAACAGGAATCACAAAAAAATGTAAACAAAATTCTCGAATATAAAAAAAAACAGTAAATAAAAACTTGAATTTAGGGTATTCATTCGGTCAACTGAGATCGCGATAACCTAAAAAAAGAGAAAAAAATATTAATTAAATTGTTTATATCACAAACTATAATATTTCAATGATCAGTAAACATTTATGTCTTTTGTTTTTTGATCATTATTTTTAATTGATTTTACAAGAAAATTTGTCGTTGGTCAATAAAAAAGTAAAATAAGGAAGCTTAAATTTTTCTAAGGATAGTTTATCAATTAATTCAATAAATTATAATGTAAAAATCAATTACTCTTCTATATTTATTATTTATCTTTGCCAAAATCAGAGAAATATTCAATTGCCGCAACTTTAATTTTGCTAACAATGAGTTCGATATAATGGTTAATATTCTTGAAATTTTGGCAAAAGCTTTCTTTAAATCTTTTTCATCTATCTACCTAAATGTTTTATTTTTTAAATACTTTTTACAATTTTCGTTAAATATTAAAAAATAAAAAACATTTTAAAATGTTTTTAAAATTAATGCTGTTTCTTCTTCGTAAACCTAGAGACGTGAAGAGACAATTTATGACTTTTTGTTGGTATAATTGCTGAATAGTGGATGGATTTTTTTCAAAGTATTTTTTCCTGTATTTTATGCAAATTTTACTATTGAAAAAAAATCTATCCTCTATTCGGCAATTGTTCCTTTTTGTTTTTCTGTAATGTTATATTGAGGGCTCACTTTTGCGCATTTGTTTTTTATTTTACCTGACTCAGAAAAAAATTCTGCATCTGATAGGCACAATTTCAAAATGGGGAATGGAGGGGCACAAAATTCGTCAGAAAAAATTACGGTATTTTCATTATTTCTTTATCAATTATCATTTTTATCGGCACTTAACCTAATAATTTTTTTGCCAATTCGTATTAATATTAAGATTCTGCATTTTTTGGTACCAAAATTATGTTTATTACACAATTTTGAAAAAACGGTGCACATTCCTACGTAAGCCAAACAAATTAGTTTCTAAAACGGCAGTGTTTTATTTCAAAATATATTTGTACATTTTTTATTTTAACGCAAAAAAACATAAACCATTTTTGCTGTTTTTTTTATATTTCAACACCTTTCATAATATCAATCAAAAAAAAATAAAAAAATTTATGAAATTTTTATTTGCGTATGTTATATGGCGTAAATAGTTACATCAATGAACATTTAAAAGAACTGCCTTTTTTTCGAAAAACATTTCTAAAAGCAAAACGGAAGCAGGTAATTTGTTTTCCAATCTCTAAAATGGTGTCGGTTTGCTTTTATAATATTTTAATAATTTTATAAAAAAATCGTAAAAAACTTTGTTTAAAAAATTCAAGCCTGCCGCAACTTTAAATTTGCTAACAATACATGTAAAAAGGATATATTTTAATTTTTTTAGAAAATTTCAGATCTCTCGACTTGTAGTTTATCAATTATAAATTATGATGTTAAATCCATGTTAACATAGTTGTTTTTTATATTTGTATCTTCTAAAATCAACAAAACTTAATTTTCAACAAATAGCTATAATTATTGATTGCAAAAAGCCATTTTTTCTCTCTTTATTGAGAAAAATAGACAATGACGGTCCCTAGCTATACGCT
The DNA here is from genome assembly GCA_901779475.1 of Panagrolaimus davidi. Taxonomy (NCBI): domain Eukaryota; kingdom Metazoa; phylum Nematoda; class Chromadorea; order Rhabditida; family Panagrolaimidae; genus Panagrolaimus; species Panagrolaimus davidi. Next base: position 10,331 of record CABFKP010016891.1, read on the forward strand.
TATTATTTCAACCCATTTTTTAATGTCAGCAAAAACGTTATTTCCGACATTATGATCCAGTCATTTTTTTTATAACAAATGTTTTTTAACATTATCGTCAAAGTTCCAGTGTAATCAGAAAATGACTTATTTTAATTTTTTAAATGTCAAAATTAACAAGATTTTCAACCGTTTTCTATAATTAACGGTCCCATATTATCAAATTCTTTGAGAAATTCTTGTCAATTGTAATCATTTTTCTTCATAAAAATGAATTCAAATTTTTTTGTTGTTTTAACAAATTTAAAAAAACATTTCTTAAATATTCAAAAAACTAATATACATTGCAACAGGAAAAACAAAGTTATTCTTGCTAATATAAAAAGCAGTTTTTTTTGCTTTTTCAATAAAATATTTTTTGAAAGCAAATAATTTTGTTTCCAAATGCTTTTCTTTTTTTTGCGATTGGGAGAAAAAAGCAAAATGAAAAGATATTTGCGGTGTTTACTACCTTTTCAGTGCTTCGCCAAAAATGGAAAGTGCATGACATTTTCAAATTCACTTTTTTTGCTTCACTGCGCTCATACGTTGAATGTCTCGAAAGTAACAAAACGAAAAAATTTAGCAATGGAAAACTTTTAATTTTTGTTATCGTTTTGTTTAAAATGAAAGAATTGCTTTTTTCTAAACAACAACCATTATTTATAACGAATGAAAAATCATTTTTTGATGGTTTTGACATGAATTGGCTTTTATGCATAACATTCATAGTTTTTTCAAACATATTTATTAGAACTGTTTTAAAATATGTATTTATAAATCAAAAGTGTCTTAAAATGTTAGGAAAAATTTATGTTGCTTTCTTTAGTAAGCAAAGTAACTGGCGAATGAATTTACACTTATATATTAATTTATATATTTTCAAATGTTAATGATTATTTACATTTTTTTATATCTAATGATTGTGGAGCAACTCCTGATCGACTTTTAAAATTAAAATTTGATCGAAAGAAAGTTTTAGAAAGTTATTTCGTTTTTTTTAGCAGTTTAAAAAACATTTTCCAAAATATTCAAAACCCTGATTTATTTTGCATTGAAAAAAGCTGATGTTTTCTGCCATTGTTTTCTCAAAAAAACTTTAAGAAAGGAAATAGATTTGTTTCAAAATATATTTTTGGTCTTTTTATAATTTATGGACACAGAAAAAAAACGGCAGCAAGAAATCGACTTTTTGTCGTGAAAAAAAAAAGCTTTTTACATTTTCATCTTTAAAAAAAAGGCAGCAACAAAACATTTTTTCTTCTTTTATCGATTTAATAAAAATGAAAGAAATTGAAACTCTTTGTTTGTAACTGTTTGAATTTTTTGAAAATTAAAATAATAAAGGTTATTTTTGAAAAAAGAGAAAAAATTAGCACAGGTTTCTGCAATGACCCATTAAACATAAGAAAGATGATTGTCATTACATATTTACTCCAATTATGATTTTTTCAGCAACCAATAAAGCTTAAACATATCCCTTGCTTAACACTTTTACAAGCTATGATAAAAAAGCAGGTTCTTCATTTTAAACCAAGCGATTAGAAAAATCAAAAGTTTTTCATTGCTAAATTTTTTCTTTTTGTTGCTTTCGAAGCATTTAACTTTATATCTAAGTGAAGCAAAAAAATTGAATTCGTCATGACCTTTCCATTTTTGGTGACGGATTGAAAAGGTAGTACACATCACAAATATCTTTTCATTTTGCTTTTTTTTTCTTCCAATCGCAAAAAAAGAAAAGCATTTTGAAACAAAATTATTTGCATTCAAAAAATATTTTATTGGAAAAGCAAAAAAAAGCTGCTTTTTATATTAGCAAGAATAACTTTGTTTAGATCAAAGGGGATTCATCAATTTCGGGGGGGGGGGGGGGCTATAGCCCCCAAAGCCCCCCCCCCTGTATACGGCCCTGGGTAGTAGACACTGCAAATATCTTTTCATTTTGATTTTTTTTCCCAATCGCAAAAAAAGAAAAGCAAACAAAATTATTTGCTTTCAAAAAATATTTTATTGAAAAAGCAAAAAGATAAACTGCTTTTTATATTAGCAAGAATAATAACTTTGTTATTTTTCCAATGTATATTAGTTTTTTGAATATTTAAGAAATGTTTTTTAAAATTTGTTAAAACAACAAAAAAATTTGAATTCATTTTTATGAAGAAAAATGGCTAAACTNGCCAAAAATGCCGTTTTTTGGCTCGGCAAATGGAAACTAATGGATAGATTGCTATAATCCAACGCAAGTTTGCGGCTTACATGTGGGGAACACATCTGTAATCACAGAATTAGCCAAACTTCATTTATTAAAAAATTTTTATTAAGAACAACATGTCCATTTTACGTATAGATATAGTACAAGTCCACAAAATTTTGGGTTCCCGATAAGATATACAAAAACCGTCTTAAGCAACTTTTCCCATGAATATTACAGTGAAACAAACCCTTCTGGAAGTCTCTAGCTATCTTCTTTAGATACGATTTTATGTGTCTACCATGTTGGGGTAGTTGTTGGACAAATTTTCAATTAGCTAGAAAATCGCGAAAAAACGAACGTATACAAAAACGGTCTCTAGCATCTATTGTAATTGGTGCTGTGGTTATTTTAAGACCAAATTCGAGCGTCTAGCTAATCGAAAAGATGACGATCTCAGTGTTTTAGCCCAAAATAAGCAAAAATACATCCCCAGGACCAAAAACTGTATTTAATATTGAGTTTAAACGCCTTCTAATGCTTTACTTAAACTCCCCGACCTTGATTCAGTGATAATCAATCGTGCTAAAGTCAAAGGAAAGCATTAAAAAAAATTTTTTTCAATAAAAGAGATTTTAACAATACCCCAAACATCATTTTGATAGTATGACTCCAATATTTGAGTTATTGTAGCGTTGTAAACGATGTTTATAGGCTTATACTGAAACGTACGCAACGTACGCAATGTACGCACGTACGCAACGGCTTTGGCAATGACGGTTTTTTTGCCAAACGTACGCACTTTCTTTTATTAAATATTTTTTACTAATTTAATTTAATTTTATTAAATTCAAATTAAATAAATTCGTTTATTTATCTTTTTATCATCCTTTAAAATTAAATAGTAAAAAAAACAAAAAATTTGATTTTCTATGTTTTTGATAAATATCAAACAAACAAGTGAATGTTGTGAAATACCTAAGGAAAAAGATAACAAACGTTTTTTTATCAGTTAAAAAAAGGGTTTTAGAGCATGTACTGCATTCAATCATCGCAAATTATTGTTAAGGTTTATACAGATTTTAGTGAAAAAAAAATAGATAAATCATGCTTTTGCAATTGTTGTAGCTGATTTTGAATAAGAATCACCTGTTATTGATATTACTAAATCACCATATCAATTTCAAGAAATACAAAAAACTAGCGGAATAATATTAATTTCACTTTGAAAAAGATTACTGTTTACCTGAAATACTCCATATCAACTGTCGCATACTTTTTGTTTAAATTTCTTACTACACCTGTTGAAATTAGGGTAAATATTACTGTCAAAACTCCAAAGATATTTAATATATTTTCAATAAAAACCTTTATCGTTAACTGGAGTTAATGATTTCCACTTCATTATAAAAGAAAAAAGCAGTAAAGTTAATTTTAGAAAGGAAAAACGTAACATCTGGACAACCCCAAAGCTACTTCTAAAACAATTTTCCCAAAATTCTTCTGGTTTTTTGAATAATTTGCTTATGCAATTACACCTTCTTATCAACACGGGTTTTTAGAAAAAAAAAACATTGATACATTAACAGATAACTAAGACAAAAATTTTACTGATGTCAGTTTAATTTAATAATAATTGTCATCGTTTTATATGTAACTGGTATATGCATACGAGATTCAATAATCAAGTTTTATTTGCTTATTTTTCATATTTATCCTGAACAAAAGAACGCGGAGAATTAGTGTTAAAGCTACCGTCCTATCGCCAAAGGTTCTCCATACGGTAGACGCTCCCCATTTTTTTATGGTTTTTTGTTGATAAAAAGATATTTAAAGTTTTTTTTTGGCGGGGAGGGGGATGATGATTTTAAAGAAATTAAAATTTCTTTAAAATCATTGTCCTTTTGTACATTATCAGAAAAAACAATAAAAAAAATGAGAACAAAACAATGAAAGTAGTTTTAATAAAAAATAATAAACTTTTTAGACAAGGAGACAGATAATTATTTTAAAGATAAATATTAAAAAAAACAATGTAAGAGAATATAAAAAGATGTAAATTTGGGGCTTTTCAAAATGAAAGTGACTGAATGACAGACATTTAACAAATTTAAAGAAAGAATTAAAGTATTTTCAACATCAACATACCGTGTAAAATACAAGAAAAACCATTAAAATAAAACTTATGGTGCAAAAATTGCACTTAAAATATCACTTGCTTCATCTTCATTAATCTCAGATGCATTAATACATGTTGGATCTGCATATGGGTATCTGCTGATAAAGCAGTCATACTTCGCGCAGCAAATACGTTCACCATAAGATACACGAATTTGATTATTAGTTTTCATGACATATTCGTAATGTTCAAGATGGGTGAATACAATTTTTTGTGATTTGGAAATATCCATACGACATTGACAACACTGACGATTATGTGCATCTCTAACTTTTGAAGAATATTTTAAATAAAATGCATTAGCATTGAACCAAAGTTCATTTTCAGTTATTCCATATGCAGATTTAAAATTTCTAAATAATATTTTTGCAAATTTTTTTTATATTAGTTTGGCTACCGTACCTCAAAGCATTTGCTGTTGGTGGATGAAATGTTGCAGGTCTTGGTTGTACAGCATTAGGTCGGGTTTCCAATTGTTTTTGACTATTGTAAGATGAAACGGGTGCAATCATAGGCTGTGAAGATGGTGCACCAATACGATGCAAAACATCAACGGAATTATTATTGCTCCGAGATTCACAATCTCGAATTTCGGTAATAACTGCTTTCTTATTTCTTGAAGAAAGGGCACCACGACGTCGAGAAGTTCCAGGTTTTGCACCGCTATTTTTAGCAGTTGCACGTTCATGCTTTTCTGTCATCGATTCATTTTCAATTTCTGATTCCAATTTATGAAGAATTTGTAATTCTGGATGTTTAAAATTAACAGCAAGAAGGTGTTCGCAAATTAACAAATGTTTGACTTTATAATTACACGAGCATTGAATTTTCAACGTTGTAATGATTACTGTAATAGGTTTTGCTGCAGTCATAACAACAAAGGTTCCTTTTGAAGATGAATCCAATACTTCCATATTTTTGGCTGCTAAAACCATCGCCTCTCTTTCTTTTTCTGTTAAATTTGGTGATAAAGCTGAAGGAAATGTTGTTGGTGCTATTTCGAAGCCTTTAATGATGTCGGTATCGCATAATCCAATTTTCAAAAAAATCTCTTTCTTTTTTGCAATCGATAGCCTTCTCCATGCTTCAGCTCCAACAAATAAAGCAGGATTTCTGAGGGATACTGGTTTATGTTGTACAAATGCCATCCCGGCTGAGGTAAGTTGTTCTAAAATTTCGTGTTTACATTTTGTTAGATTATACAGTAAACATACCATGCATTCGTTTTTGCAATTTTTTTATAAGAATTTGGACAGGTGTATTATCATCAATACCATCCTTAGTAACCATATTTTCACCTTCTACAGTATTCGTTTCAGAAACATTAAATCCAAGACCAGCTTTAATTCTGCTAACAACCCCATATCGTTGAAAAATTTTTTGACGACGAAAGCCTTTGCTAAACCTAAATAAATGATAATTATACATTTTAAACAACAAGGGATTATTTACCATTCAACAAGACGTGGATTTGCTAACCAATGACGTTTTTGAAGAAGATATTCAAGCTTTGTTTCAAATTCTGGAAATGTTAATTCATCCAATAATCCTTTATATCTAACATCTCCAACAAGTGTTCCAAAAATATCATTAATTATTAAATCTGAATCATGATCACATAAATCTTCAATATTTTCTTTCAAATGAATCATACATTGAAGCTTGATTGAAGGTGTTGCAAAAACTGTTGCTTTAAGAAATACATTAAGTGATGGATCTGCATCAGTAAGTAAACCACGAAAAATACGCCCCTTTGCATCAACCAATTTATCAATCCATTTTGCCATATACTCATAAGCTGTTAAATCTTTTTTCGTGGATAACATGTAACACCCAGTAAACGATGCAGGTTTATTATCACGGAGTAAATGGGGAGATGTACACATAGCAGCAGTCAAATGTAAACACGATAAATTAAAGGTGGTATCAATAATAACAAGACCGGTTCCTTGAATTTTTGAGTATTCAGGAGATGAAACAATTTTCTTCAATTGAGAATATCTTTGATTTGATGGAAGCTTGAGTGCATCTTCAACAAGTTTTGCAATTTTATTCACATCTGCTACAGTTACCGTACTAGCTTTCATCATATGTAGTGAAGCTTTTGTTGCTAAAAAGATAAACATATCATTTCCAACTTGTGAATACTCCATAACAAATTCTTGATCTTGAACAAGTTTAAGAATAGTTTCAAAATTAATTTTTTGCTTTACTCCTTTATTAGTTAAAGCTTCACGATCTTTATCATATGAAGCAGCATTTTGAGCTTGCTTTTCAGTAACTGCAACATTTAAACCGCTAACAATGCTATTTGATTCATTGAATTTAACAATTGCTGGTCGGGGGGTATTATTTCTTAATAAACTTTTAATTGCTGCAGAATTGCTTGGATTCAATCTTGGTTCAAAATTCGGTCGGGAACAATAAGCTGTAATCTCATCAGAATCTTCCAACAATTTATAAAAAATCACAACTTTTGAACCTTCAATCGGTTTTTTATTCTGAGGTTGGATAACACCAATTACCTGCAATATTATTCCTTTCAATTTAAAAAAGTCTTTAACGAAGGTCATTAATTTTTTAAAAATATATTAAGAATATTAAAAGATCTATAAAATTAATTCAAAAATAGGATAAATTCGCGAACAGTTGAAGGTTCTTCACACATAAGATAAATAATGAAAATGGCTTTTTGCCTTTTATTTAAATTTTATGCTTGCAACACTTCTTTAACTATTCACGAATTATACCAAAATAATCAGTAGATTACGGTATCAAGCCCACCTTTTTAGACAAATCAAGATATTTTGGATGACGAGCTTGGAATTCAAAGCAATAAGTGGCAAAGTTATCTTTATCATTGGATTTTACACGTTCATATTTTGTTACTTCACCATTTTCAATTGTATAATTTACAAAATATTGCTTTGCACGAGATTTAGTAGAATTCCAAGGTGACACCATATCAGAGCCAAAAATATCTGCAATATTTTTTAAACTATCACCAGGTATAATTGCAAGATAAAATCCTTGTTTTCCTGGAACTTTCAATGGAGGAAAAGCAGATTCACAATGTGCATATCTATAATTTACAAATAAAACAGGGAACTAGATAAGGCAAATGAACATACTCATTATTAAGGTTTAAAGCAATTTTTAACATTGTATTTGAAGATAAATCTGAATTAATTTGTTGTGGAACATCAGTGTTTGGTTCAATTGCAATAATTTCAGATGAGTCTTCAACAACTTCTTGAGTTGGAAGAACTCCAGAATCACTAATAAGAGAAGCATCTTGTACTGCTTCTTGCAAATAAATCTCCGAATCCAAAATATAATCTGGTGAACTTTGCCGAGCAATTTCTCCTTCAGAAGAACGAAAGGTGGAAAATCTTTCAGAAGACGAATCAGGTGATTCCAAAGAGCTTTCATTTCTTTCCATCAATAAATCATCAGATTGAAGACTATTTGCATTTTCAACTTCTGAAACTTTATTGTTTAATATATTGCATGAATAAAATATGTGGAATTGTTTTGTTACCCGTTCCACTACAGTATGATTTACTTTCAGCTAAATGTACATGTTCGAGACCATAAATAATTTTTGATAAATCTAAATCTTCTGGAACCAATTCAGGTTTTGGAGATTGTTCTGTTGGAATAAAAATATCTGAAAAGGGGATTGTTCTGTTGGAATAAAATATAAAAATATCATAAATAATTAGCATAATTAAGCAACATATTCATATGCACGTAATTTTTTACCTCGTTTAACATTTTTAGCAGCATGGGAATCATCAGGATCGAATAATCGCTGAGAGGCTTTAAAATCCTGTAACTCTGGAGAAGTGGGTTTATTGGATTCTTCTTGTCTCGCAAATTCAAATAAATTCTGAAACCAAATTATATTTTGTAAACAACTTTTTAGTCATATTCGCAGTTACTTTAACAGAAGATATTCCAGCAAAATTTAATTTTTCTTTTTTCATATCGAAGCTTTTATTAACATTTGAATTAGACATATGAACATGATTTTCGTAAGCTGCAATAAGAAGAGAAATGGTGTTACTACTGGAACTCCTAGAACACCCTTTCCAACGCTTTTTTCCTTCTTTGTTACATTGTTCATTCGGAGATAAAGAATTTGTAGATTTTAACGTTCCCAGTGATGGCTTTGTTTCATCTTTTGACTTTATTTGTCCTTCACTTTCATCGTTTACTGAAGAAACTTCCATTAATGCTACAGCCCGACAAAAGTGTATATTTAATGCTTAAGAATTAATATAGCTTCGCAGACTTCTGCCTTTCATTTATTTTTAACTTAATTAGGTCTTTGTTTTTGGAGGACTGCAGCGGCTTCTTTACCATTATATCGTTTATGAAGTTTTGATGGTATGCTTATAGATTGAACCATTTCACCAGAAATATCCGTACATTTACGATTTTTATTTAAATTGATGTTACAAAATTGTTTATTATCATCATTTGATAACGAAGCATTGACATGAAAATATTTTTGGGACATTCTAAAACATACATCTTAAACTTTATCCGTTAATAAAAATTATACACGAGATTTTAATAACAATTTACAAATTGTTAGCCCATCTCAATAATCTAATGTAATAACCGATCTGTTAATAGAATATTATTTTTAAATACAGACTTTTATTTTTTAAATTTTTAAACAACGATTTAGTAAATCATATATCTGATTATTCCTTTTACCAAGGCAAGCAAAACGTGTTAAATAATTGTAAAAGCAGTTCTAACTTTTTCTGGCTGATAAAATGATAAAGGATGATAAAAAGATAAATAAACGAATTTATTTAATTTGAATTTAATAAAA
>CABFKP010017067.1:0-19542 GCA_901779475.1 Panagrolaimus davidi
ATTCACCACTTTTTGAAAATACAAAAGTTAAAAACACACAAAAATAGTAAATCTTTAAATAATAAATGTATTAAAAGTTGTATTTATTAAATAAAAGTCGTTATACCCTTTTTTAGGTACAACAAGGAAGAAGGAAGTAATATATTATTTTTTATATTTAAATGGTACTTAAAAACTTTTTTCAGAGTTTCTTTAAAAATAATAAAATTTGCAAAAAAACACGAAGAAGGCTTTAATTGAGACTTTTTATTTTATAAAATTGAGACTTATTGTAAATTTTGTTATATGAAATTTATCTGACATTTTATGATGTCTTTTGACTTTTGACATTTTGGAATAATATATAACACATTAATTTTGTGTGCTATTATTTAATTTTATATAATATAATAAGACAGAATAATTTTTTTACAAAGATGCAAAAAGCGAATTTTTCTTTGAAAAGAAATTTATTTGTAGTCAAAAAAGAAATGAAATGTTGGAGATCATCAAAAAACTCAAAAAGTCATCATTAAAAACACATAAATTTCATAATTTTATATATTCTTTTAAAAATTTTATTTAGCGGAGGATTTGTAGTTTTTGTCTATAATTTAATATTTTAAATCGGTCAAAGAATTTTTTCAGCAGTCATAATTATTTTTTTGGGATTTCTATTTTCGGAGATAAAAAGTCACCTGTGTTTTCAGTTTTCAGATAGGGTATAATTTTCGCAATTATAAAATTTAAAAATTTAAATAATTTTTTTAAAATCAAAAAAAAAAACATGGAGACAGATGTTTTCAAAGTGCATTCTGTATTTACAAATAAAAGAAAAGTAACTGAATTTGTCGGTGAAATGGAAATTTTTTTGCAGTAAATTATAATTTATTAAATTATTACTGTATACTTGGACCAGGAACAAATTTGAAGGATACAAAATAGAAAATACAATATTGAATAGAAGGCAAAGATCACCAACAAGGATATAGTATCTGAAATAATATCACCTTCAGCTTTACAAACAGTTGCATATAAAATTTCAATTGATGGCACTAACAATCTTTTGTAATTTTCAAGTGTGACACCTGTGACAAAAAGATAAATCTCTTTTACAGTTGATAAATTTAATATTTGAATATATCTTTTACTAACATAACCTGGTAAACAGTGTAACATTAACCGTTTTCGTACCCATAATTTACGATTTTCTGGAAATTCATTATGGATTTTTTCAGATCCACGAATTTTTATTTCCTTATTTCGAGCTTGAATTGAAAAAAAGTATGAATTACGATTGAAATTTCCCACTTCAAGGACATCAATTTGTGGACCATATTTTTCTTCAATAAATTTTAGAAGGATTTTACAGGTTTGAAAAAGTTTAAAATAATTAATTGCAGAAGCATTTTCTTACATATATTTTATTATTGGAGATGGAAGGGAATAATATTGTTTTAAAAAAGTTGTTGGAATTGGAGATTCTTTAGGTAAGATTTCGAGAACGGGAGAGTTTGAGCTATCCATCTTTAAATATATAGTATAATATTTGGATAATGAAAAATTGCTATTTTATGGTAATGACTAATGAGATATTTTCTGTTATTGAAATGCCATAAAATATATGAATTTTTTTATGCAGAAATCGATTTACCATTTTTAGAAAAAAATCGTTAGCGGTATGAGATTTTGTTAATGACAAAAAAACTTTTCACTTGTAGCTATATAAAAATCAATATTTTAAGGGGGTATGTGCGTACTTCCTGACTTTTTATTTTTAAAATTCCCATATAAGGTCATGAGAATTTTATCGAAAAGTCTTCAGAATTTTTTTGGCAAAGTTGATATTCCACTAAATTATGCATTTTTTGTGGGTCATGAGAATCAATTATTTATAGGAAAAACAAAATGTTTTTTTAGCCTTATAATAATAAAATTAATGAATTCCAGTTAGAGTTTATTCTTTTATTTTTATTTTTTAAATTCATTTTTTGAATATTTTATTTTTTTTTTAAAACAAAAATGGTTTAAAAGCTGTTGAAAGAGCTTTATTTCGTCTGCAATGATAGCATTCATCTCGAAGGACTTTCATTATAACTTGTTTGCCACAGCAGAGCCAATATTTTGCACGTAAAAAACATTACGAAGGAGTCCTTAAAAATACTGTTTATTTTACATTATAAATGTAAGAATAATTACAAAAACGTATTACAAAATGTTGAAAAAATAGATGCTTGATATTTTCGTCGTTTAAAATTATCTTTGTTGGTTTGTTTTCTATTTTCATTTTGTCGCTTTTATCATCTTTTTCGTTTCATTTTTTATATTTTCCATGCAAAGACAATATATATGAATTATAAAATTATTATTGTTTTTATTTGTTCATTTAACAGATGAAAAATGCATAAAGCATATCAGAAATAGTTTTCGTGCTTCTTTGTATTTTTGTCGAAAATTTATTTCGTTTATTTAAAATATTCAAAGGCTTTCTTCAGCACAAAAGAAGAAAGAGAAAATTTATAAAGGAGAAAAAGACGGATGCATTTTTTCGTAACATTTTTTCTTTTTCCTTTTTTCGCACATACAGTCGTCAAAAAAAAACTTTGTAAAAACAGATTAGTCATTCGAAGAAATCGTGAAAAAAAAACACACAACAAAAATCAAATTTTTTTCTCAATTTTTTAACGCAAAAAGGAACAGCGAAAAATTAAAAGTACAAAAAACATGTTTTTTTCAAGCTTGTGTTTTTTCTTGTTCTTTGCAGCAATAATAAATTTTTGAAAATTTTGTTATGTTTCTTTTTTTTATAAAACTATAAAAATGAACATTCATTTTTAATTTCGAAGAGTCCGAAAACATTTCTTATTCCTACTCCAAATCGAACACCAGCGATAAAAATTTAAAATGTTTTATACATTTTTGTCATTACAATTTTTATGGCTCGTAATTTACAAACGTCAAATTTTTTCAAATTTTTATTTCTTGCGTAACAGAAGCTTAATTTATTCGTACTACATTTTTTATGAATACTATGAAAAAGACCATAAAGTTTCTTGTTTAATTATAAAAAAAACATGACGGAGGAAAAAAATCAATTCAATACGATTTTGTTCCAATCGTTCTTTTACTTTTATATTTACACTTTTTGATCATGAATTTTTGATCAGTAATGTATTATTTATTTTTCATAAATTTTCGCTTTCTCACAATAATTCACAATTCACAAAATTTAATTGATTAATCGGTGGCAAAATAAAAAAATAAATATTGAAATATTTTTCGTGAACCTTTTTTGACAAAGATATGCCTATTGAAAAGAAAAACACATTTATACAAAAAGCTTTTTGAATAAGAACGTTAATTTTATATTTTTTTGTTTTTTAGAAGGATCAAAGCAACAAGAATTATTAATGATTTGGAAATTTCATATGTTTCATCTCAATGAGAAATGGAGCTTAAAATTTATAATATATATTGATACGTTTTGTGGTTTTCAATTCTCCTGAAAAGGTCACACAAAAAAAGCTGCTGTTTTTATATTTTTCAACGAATGTTTTAATTTTATTTCAAAAATAATATAAAACGCTGTTTTTTTCAACTTCGAGGACCCCTGTCCATTTAGAACTTGCACCGCATTTAGATTGATTTTTAAGTGTTTATGATATGTATTTTTATACACAAAAATGCTTCAGAAGAGACAATTTGCCGGGCGTAACTTGAAATTAATTGTGAGATCAAAAAAACTGCCAAAAATTGGCATTTTTTACAAAATTTGATATTTTCAAGCTCGTGTCGCAGAGTTTCCAGGTTTGATATGGGTCCAAAAACCTTTCCTTTATTATTTTTTAACTCATATTTATATGTGTGCAAAGTTTCAAGTCGATACGATTAAATTGAAATTTCGTCGATGGACAGATTTTTGATTTTTGCTCGAAGTTGAAAAAAACAGCGTTATAAAATACTAAAAAAGGTTCGTATTGTCTTAGACAGTGCCTTTAAGCATAATTTTTCGATCTTTGTTTTCAAAAAAAGCTTTGAAAAAAACTATTTTTGGAAGATTTTTTTATAATTTTATTTCGTATTTCATCGTTGCTATTTTTTGCTGTCGACTTATTTCCCATCGTTTTGCAAAAAAATAAAGTTGACGAATGTTTAATGCCTGAATGGAACAAACAAAGGTACATGTTAAAACACAAAAAAGTTAATTCAAATAATTAATGGTCCAATTAAGAATTCTTCAGCGCGATCAAGTTCTTAAATGTTATAATACCATTTTTTTAAAATTAAAGCTCTGAATTTTAAAAATGTTTTCACAAAAACAATTTAAAAAATAAAATATTCAAAGAAAGAAACGCAATAATAAAAAACAAAGATCAGACATATTCTTCGTTTTTATATTTGGCATTTGTGCTTCTTTTGAATAAAAAAAAATTCGGACAAAAAAAGGTTTTTACACACACCATTGCAAAAACAGATTGGTCATTCAAAGAAATCGTGAAGAAAACATGGATCAAATTTTTTTATTTTTTTAATGAAAAAACAGCACAAAATTAAAAGCACAAATCACATATATTTTTTTCAAACTTGTGTTTTTTTTTGTTCTTTGTTGCATTAATAATTTTTTCATTATTTTAATTTTAATTTGTTTGTTTTTTTTTGAAACAAACAATAATAATTTAAAAATTATCTAATTTAAACATTGAAAATTATTTGGTAATGTTTAAATAAATCTCATATGATTATATTGAAATTAAAATTTTATTATATATTTTGAGTTACAGTATTTGTATTTCTCACGGATTTCATAAAGAAAATAAAATGTGAATGCCAATTTCCAGTACAACAAAAAAATATTTTAATTTTTGCCCTTTTTGTAGATATTTCAAAAGCACTTTATGAATTTTTTTGGTTTTTGTTCTTTTTAAACGAATGCCGGACTTTTCCCCGAAAAGCATTTCCTCGAAAGACAGATCGCCGAAATAGGACATTTCCCCGAAATTTAAAACACTAAGAAACACTGAGGCCTGAGAATGCCTGAGAAACCCTGAGGTACATCAGGGCTGTTAAATTGGGAAATATCATTAATGAAAGTAGTCTTTTCTAGCTGATGGCAGGTTTTTTTTGTTAATGTCAAATTTCGGGGAAATGACCTATTTCGGTGATCTGTCTTTCGGGGAAATGTCTTTCGGGGAAATGTCTTATTTCGGGGAAATGGCATTCGGGGAAATGGCATTCGGGGAAGTGGCATTCGGGGAAAAGTCCGAATACCTTTTTAAACACACAAAAGTTACCTTTGTTTGAATTTTTTCACTAAAATTCCAAGTGATGAATGAAGCCCAAAATGATTCCTATATCTATATTTAATGAACAACAGGAAAGTGATGTGCATTAAAATGTTGCAAAGAAATTATCACCATTATCCCAAAGCTATTACGCTTTTTAATTTTGCTCATTTAAAAAAAAGCCGAATTTGATTGCAATAAATAAAATATTCAAGCATTGTATTTAAATAAAAACAGAAAAAAACAAACATTTCCTTTTCTATAATCAAAAAAGAATAATCTTTGATGCTATAAAATAACTTTTTCTCCTTTTCATCGACTTTTTTTAAACGATTCTTTTTTTTAACGTTAAACAGAAAAAGTGGCAATTGTGTAATGGCTGATTTGAATGCTGCTGAAAAAAAAGAGACGGGAAAAATTGCATTGAAAACATGATTGACATTTTTGTTACAATTTTTTTGTTATTTTTTTATTGGAAAAAGCAAGAGTATTTTCAAAAGGGTATTTTCAATTTTTGTTTCTCATTTCAGTTTTTAAATATTTTGGCAAATAAATATATATCTTAATTAAAGTAAAATTGAAACATTCATTGAAAATGAAACATAATTAATAAAAAAGATGCTATTGTTTTTGTGAAATACCGCAAGAATTAATTGTTTCACCCATTAATAATTTTAATTTTTTTGATAATTCTGCACATCAAAAAATTTAAAAACAAACTAAAATCGAGAAATATCTATTTAAAAGGAATAATTACGTAAAAAACTATTAAATATTCAAAAAAGTAATTTTTCTAAAATTAACTTTTCAACGCTTAAACAGAAAAAACTTTTTGTATATTTTCTAAGAACCAAACTAATTAAAGAATTTCAACAAACGAAACAAAAAAAAGCATGAAAAATATGAAAGCATTTCGTCACTTAGTAATTAAACATAGAAGCATAAAAAAGGTTTCAAAAAAAATCTTTTTTAATATTTACCTCAAATTCCCAAAAAGCAATTTTAATATTTGTCTCAGAAGAAGACGTTAAATGACATCAAAAAAAGACTTTTTATAAAACAAAAAGAATTAATATAAACAAGGAGAATTTTGGTAGCGCATAGAAAAATCAAAGCGGCTTTGTTTTTTCTTCAAAGAAAGCATTGTTTGCTAATGCAAAACATAATCAGAAAGATCAAAAATTTGATACAACGTTTAACTATCTAATTGCTAAACTCAAAAACTTTTTTTTATTTATTAATTTTAAATTTGCTATCATTATTTAATAATAAAACTATTTTAGTTTCGTTAAGGTACTTTTCATTCATTTTTATTGTAAGCTAAAATAATAAAAGAGGAAAAAGTATAGGTAAATAAAATTTTCAAAAATAACTTAATTCTGTCTGAAAGCAATCAGTAAAAAAGGCAAATTGAACAAGAGAAAAGACTTGGGTTTTTTGGATAGTAAAAGAAGAAATTTTCCCATCTTGTAAATTTTTTGTTACATATTTTTTATCCATCCAAGAAAAATGGAGTAATTCAAATTTTCTGTTTTTCCTATTATTAGGTGAAAGATAAACTTGGCACAATTCTTAAAAAACACAACCGGATTTAGGAGCGTTAAAATATGAACACTTTTAAGCTTTTATGCTTTAAAAAGCGTGATTTCCAGCTTCATAACTTGAAATTTAACAGCAGAAATGTTAAATCAGAAAATAGTTTTTTAATTTTTAACCGTAAAATTTTCACTCTTAACATTTTTAAATATTTTGTATTATTACTTGAATAATACAAAAATATTTGATTATTGTCAAATTGTTTTTTTTTTTTTTGTTGAACGTAATTGGTTTGCTTTCTTTGGGATTTGCGAAATTGTTAGTTTCATAAGCTTTAATTAGAAATTATAATTTTTTGTAATTTAAAAAATATATTTAAAGAAATGTTTTTAATTTTTTTGAAAAAACATAATTATTAGATTTTTTTTTGCTTTCATAGTAACCAGGCAATAAGTTTTTTTTTTATAAAACGGTTGCTCAGCTCTGTTGCTAATAGCATATTCGTTTTTTCTGATTTTCTGTTTTTAGTTTCTTTTCTTTTTCATTTTATCATTTTTTGAATTTCAAAAATATGGGAGCTTTAAATATTTTTTCTCTTTTGTTCCTTGGAGCTGCTTTTATTGCACAAAGCAATGGTGCAATAAATTGATTTATGCAAATGTGGTGTGTTGATCTTTATGCTACACCAATGGGTTCTGCATTTGATAGCACAAAAGATGTTATGAAAGCGTGTGTTGAAGCAAGGACCTGCATAGGATTTAAAAAAATTTCTGACAATAAATATCAACTTTTATATGGATTAACTGGTTTTACATTTAATGAAACATCGAGAGATTATTATTTATGGGATAAAACCGGAGGTAAAACATTTCAAAATCAACCTAATGAATTGGATGCATTAATTTTATTTGCAATTTAACCACTTGGCGAATGTCCAGTTCCATTTGGTATTGATGGCTCATTATGCCGTGGACGCAGTGAAATCTCTGTAAGTTTTTTAATGTCCTTATTTTAAAATAAACACTTGTTTTTCAATTTTCAGAGAGAAATTTGTTACTCATATCCCAGTTACATGGCACCTCAACATGATGGCACCAGTTGCTATGTTCTTCAAAAGCAAACTGTAATTAATTCATGGGCATAAAGAAACAAGTTCACAATATCTTTAAATTTATAACCTCATTTTTAAAAAATGTGTTTAATTAATTTGTGTTTCATATAATTGATGCATTTGTATTTTATTGTATTGATGTTTAAAAAAGTTTGCTTAAAATTATAATAAAAAGATTTGAATCAAAAATTGACTTTATAAAGTCATAAATGAAGATTATACAAAAATTAGCTTTAAAAATTTTAAAGTATATTTTTGTTCTTACACTATTTTTCCTGAATTAAAAAAGAATGCTTTTCGAAAATCGTACATAGCCATTTTTGGCAATACCATATCTAAAAACGCTCCTTAAAAAGCTTTTAGCTCACAGATACAATATTTGAAGGTCTTTTTGAAAAATTTGCTGCCACAAAAATATAACGTCACTTTTATTTTTGGATAATAGTTGCAAATTTTTACATTTTGGCACCATTTCTCTGGTATATAGGTTTTCGAGAATTCTGAATCCGAATCTGAAACACATGGATGATATTATTATATGAAGGTTTTTGCTTCATAGATTCATATAATAATAGGGAGACGTTATAGTTTTGTGGGGTACTGTAGGCATTTTAAATGAATAAGACTATATTCTTTACATTTCTTGTAGTAAAAAAGGATCAAAAATTTTTAATCATTAATGTTTAAGTCATTAACGGTAATTAACACACTGTTCCGCAAAAAAAGATTACTTTTTCAGATCTACTTTTTACGATTATTTTATATTAACTTTAATTAAAATATAAAATGTTCGAAAAAAAAAAGATTTAAAAAATGGTATTTAAAATGTAAAACAAGTTTTTTGATTTTTTTCGCATAAGAAAAAAGACGAAAAATTAAACCAAAAAAAGTCAATGCAGCTGTTTGACCCTGAGAAAGCAGCAAAAAAATTAGCACTTCCCCTAGCAGACATTACACATTTATCTTTTTTTCTTTTTTTGCTAAATCTTGGAAAAAAGGAACAGAAACCAAAAAGTTATGAAATAAAGACAAAAAATTACTAAGTCTGCGAAAATTGTTTTTCTGCTTTTTCGACTTCGAATGTTTTTTCTTTTCTGCTGATTTCAGTGACTGTACGAATAAAATTTTTTAAATATTTTATACAACATTTCGATTTTTTTTGATTTACACTTCTGAGAAAAATTAAAAAATCCTTTCGCATTTTTTAAACTTAAAAGCAAAAATGGTTGAAATTTGCAATTTCCAAACATCCATTAAATATATATTAAAAGTTTAAAGTTCCATTTATCCTCCTTGAAATTAGGAAAAAAATGTTTTACAAATATAGCCACTGTGTTTAAAAAAAACAAATATAATTTCCGAAATGCCTATAAATTTTTTTGTTTTGAAATATTTAAAAAAAGGGCAACAAAAAATGCTTTTTGGTGGATATTGTCATTCAGTTTCTACGATCATTTGTACAACATGTATTAATTGTAACTCGATATTATTTTTTAAAAACTCTAAAATTATTAAGACAAAGTCATTTGAAAAACATTTGAATTTCACAAAATAATTTTATGTTGTAACAACTTATTAGTTTTTTAATTACCATTGTCCCCCGAGAAGTTGAATAAATGTATAAAGTATATTAGAAATAGTTTTTATGCTTATTTGTGTTTTTTTTATGTGTTTCGTTCATTTAAAATATTCTAAAGTAAGACATTTTACTTCATAAAGGAGAAAAAGACAGATACAGTGCATTTATTTCATAATATTTTTCCTTGTTCCAATTTTCATATAAAAAAAGCTTTGCAAAAATGGATTTGCTTCCACAATCAAAAACGCGAAAAGCTAATGTAACAAAAAAAAGTCTCAATTCAAATGAATGAAATTATGTCTGTCTTTTTTAGCAACTCTTCCCAGCACACGTTTCACATTTGATGTTTTTCTTATTTTTTGTTTAGTGTTTGGAAAGGAAATAAAATCAAAATAATGAAAAAAGGAAGAAAAAAAATTGTGCAAAATCTGCAAAACATTTTGCGATAAAAAAACATGGGAAAGCTTTGCATTTGGTTTTATGTTTTTAAAAATAAAAGGATTTCAATATTTCATCAGTCAAGCAAATTTGGTTTTTTATACATTATTTTTAGTAAAAATAAAAAATCGTAATCGTATTTTTCACGAGGACAACAAAATTGTTTAATAATGATCAAGTTATATCGACAGAATCATTAAATATATAAAAATAATTTCTAGCTACATCCATTACAACAGAAAACGACATTTTTGTATTTTGACAATTGCCATTGAAAAATAAATTTTTTAAGTATTTTAACAATTCTGAGAAAAACAATTTTTTGATTATTATTAAAAAGCTTCTCGATGGTTTTGTTTCAGACAGAAAATTGAAAATAAATATTTGGTAAAAAATATATATCGTTTTTCATTACTCTTTTTTTCTGATGTAAAGTAAAAACTTTTTATGTTTGACTGTATTAATAGAACACAACAGTTAAAATTATTAATGTGTTGTTTTTGGTTTTCTTTTCTGTAAAAGGTCCCCAAAAAAAAAACTGCTACTTTTATATTTTTTAACGAATGTTTTTGTTTAACTTTAAAAATAACATAAAATATTCAAAAAAGGAAGAATTATTGAAAACGATGTTTAAAAGATGAAATTGATTTTTTGATTTTTTTAAATAATCAGAAAAAACAAAAAAATTAATGCAAAAAATTTTTTCTCGTTTCTAAGCGCCTCCGCCGACTAGTGTTCCATTCCCGTCCCGTTCCCGACGGGATTCCCGCGGGAAACGGGACGGGAATTTCCCGTTTCCCGTCCCGTAGCCATTTCAGTCCCGTAAAATTCCCGTAATCCCGTCCCGTGGTCCTAAATTCCCGTAAAAAATGACTGAAAAATTCCCGTTAAAAAATGATTTTTCCCGAGCAAAAAAAGTTGCATTTTCTATGCATTTTGGCATTTCGGGTATTAAGAAAATGTGCACGGTTTATAAAAATAGCTCAAACTATAAAATATTTTTGTAAAAAATTTTTTATAAAAAAATTCTTCTACTTTTTTTTGCATAATTCGTTATTATTATGGGAAAAGCGGCTATTTGGTCGGCGTATTGTGTTAAACACAAAACAAAAAACTTTGCATAGATTAGTCATTCGAAAAAATTGTGGAAAAAACATAAATCAAAAATCAAATTTGTTTCGCAGTTTTTTAAAGCAAAAAGAAACAGCAAAAAATTAAAAGCGCAAAACACATATATTCTTTATGAAATTCTTTGAAGCAATATTAATGTTTTGAAAATTTTATTAAAATTTTATTAGCTTTCTTTTTTTTAAAAAACTATAAAGTGAACACTCATTTTTAATTTCTGAGAGTCTGAAAAGTTTCTTTTCTCAACTCAAATTCGGAATAAATCAATATAAATTTAAAATGTCTTTTACAGTTTTTCATTATTACAAATGACAGCTTTTATCAGATTTTAATTTTTTGCGTAACAGAAGCTTAATTAATTCGTTTTACATTTTTAAATAATATTATGAATAAGACCATAAAGTTTCTTATTTATTTATAAAAAACGCTAAAAGAATAAAAATATTTAATTTAACACGATTTTGTTCCAATTGTTCTTTTATTTTTATATTGATTGAGCCGAAGTGTATCATTTGCGTATAATTTATCTATCATAATTTTTCGCTTTCTTCCAATAATTTACAATTCACAAAATTTAATCGATTAATAGGTGGCAAAATAAAAAAATAAATATTCAAATATTTTTTGTGAATCTTTTTTTTTTCAAAAGTGTTTGAAGTTTTATCCAAAATGTCTAATAAAAAGATTAAAAAAAACAATTTCAGTCTTTTTTAAAATAAAAACAGATGGTTGCAAAAGTCAACGACGACTATTTTTTTTGCCATTTTTTGATTTTAGAACATTTTTTAAACATTAAAAAAGTGGTGAAAGATTGCTTTTAAAAAAATACCACTGTGTCTCAAAATTTAGCGCAAAACTGTGATTTTCGAATATTTCTTTTAAAATTTTTTTATGAAATAGGTGTGATTCTACAATTTATTTAAAAACCATAAAAATAAATAAAACTGAGACAGAATAAATTACGAACACTTAAAAGTTACTTCAACAATTTTTAAAATGGAGTAAAAATTCTCATGATTTTGCATTTTGTTTATTTAGCGAAATTATTTTTCAAAACATTTTATATCATCTTTACTTTTGAATACGGTGATTCTTTCCTTCGTTAGTAAAAAAAAGTAAAACAAATTTTCAAACACATTTTAGATTTTTTAAAAAATTCTGTGAGTAAATTTTTAATGAGTGAAAGCAAAGTTTCTCAATTACTTTTGTTATTTTAACCGATGATCGCCAATAAAATAATGTAAAAATATTAAATGGTTTCATCAGATTGTTGAATAAGTCCCAATGATAGTGCTGAAAGAACTACAATTTCTTTTTTAAGACACGATGAAATTTTTAATTAATGTCTTTGCAAAAAACTTTTTAAAAAAAGCTATAAAATATTCAAAAATTGTAATTCTGAAATGAAAGTGTCAAAATTTAAGCAGAAAGAACTTTTTTATTTATTTTGTAGAAAGTCAAGCGGTTTAAAAGAATGCATATTTAAAGCGGCCAGTGCTGGCGGTGCACCGAAATTTTTCGGTTTCGGTGGACCGAAAAACCGGGCCGTAGACCGGAGACCGCCAGCACTGAAAGCGGCAACAAAAAAATAAAAGCATTTTAACACTTTGTTTTGTCGCTTTTATCATCTTTTTCGTTTCACTTCTTGCAGAACTGCAGGTGTCAACAAAAAGCGAATGAAAAAGTGCTTGTGTCTTTAAAAAATAAACTCAAAAAAGTTAAAATTGAAGGTAGATTCCAAATCTGTAATTAAGTTTTTTCCATAAGACAAAAAAAAATTGATTTGGTTAATTTTTAATTTTTGTGAATAATATTAATAAGATCATAAAATTAATTTGTAAATATTTTAAAAAAAATATGAAACAATATTTGCATAATAGACTATAAGACTGTTTCCGCTTTAAAAAAAGTTTTACAACAGTTATTCAGCCCTTTAAAAAAGGTTTTGTTTACTTTCATAAATTTGTGAACGGTCGACCAAAAAAGTGAAATAAAAAGAGTTTTGAAATGGAAAAAAGGGAAAAAAGCGTGACTATTATTTTCCGGCAAAGATATGTCATTTTTGAGCTTTTGTTTTTTTTGTCAATAAAAAAAAACACATTTATACAAAAAAGCTTTTTGAGTAAAAACGTAAATTTTTTATATTTCTTGTTGTTAAAAATGATCAAAGCAACAAAAATTATTAATAATTTTATCTTTTCCATCACACAAAAAGTGTTCAATTTTTATATTATTTTTTTATTATGATTTATGAAGTTTTAAATTTATCTTCATTATTTATTTTAGTTTAATGTCAAAAATATTCAAAAAGAAAAATATGAAAAACGCGAAAAGTTAATATAACAAAAAAAAGTCTCAATACAGATGAATGAAATTATGTCTGTCTTTTTTAGCAACTCTTCCCAGCAAAAAGTTACACATTTGACATTTTTCTTGTTTTTTGTTCAGTGTTTGGAAAGGAAACATAAACCAAAATGATATAAAAAGGAAGAAAAGAAATTGCGCAAAATCTGCAATACGTTTTGCGAAAAAAAAGTGATGGAAAAGCTTTACATTTGGTTTTATGTTTTTAAAAATAAAAGGATTTCAATATTTCATCAGTCAAGCAAATTTGGTTTTTTATACATTATTTCTAGTAAAAATAAAAAATCGTAATTGTATTTTTCACAAGAACAAATAAATTATTTAAAAATGAAGAATGTCTATCAAAGGAACATTAAATATATAAAAATAATTTCTAGCTACTTCCATTACAACAGAAAGCGACATTTTTGTGTTCCGACAACTGTAATTGAATAATAAAAGTTTTTTAGGTATTTTAACAATTTTGAGTAAAAAAATTTTTTGATTACTGTTAAAGACTTTTTTGATGGTTTTGTTCAAGACATAAAATTGAAAACAAACATTTGGTAAAAAATAAATTTTGTTCTTCACCACTCTTTTTTCCGATCGTTCCTAAGCGCCTTCCCTGACAGACATTACACATTTGTCTTTTTTCTTCTTTTTTTGCTAAACGTTCAAAAAATCGCAATAATGAAATAAAACAAATATGTCAGGGGAAATTGTTTTTTTGCAAAATTTTTGTTGACTTTGATTTTTTGATTGTATGAATAAAAGGCTTTGAATATTTTATCTGGTGAGCTAAAATCTTTTCTTTATTGTATAACAGTTTTAACGGAAAGAAAAAAAACTTTCAAATTTCATTGAAAAAATAATGGTTTAAAAATACTGATCCTACCGATGCAAATTCATTAAATATATAGGAATCCTTTTTGAGAGTCATTGCCTTTGATTTTCAAAAGAACAAAAAGCATCCAAAATGAAAGCTTTGAGAAATGCAAATGATGTAACTCATAATATATAAAAAAGATTCCATAATTATTTGGTCAAAATAATACGGGTAGCTTTCAAACTTTTCAAAATAATTCTTGTGTTAAAAAAGACATCATTTTTAAATTATTATTGTCACGGCGGCTCACATAAAGACGAAAAAGTATAACCTAAAGCATAAAATATATGAGAATTTTTTTTATGTTTTTTTGAGATTTTGTTAAAAATTTGAACATTTCGTTTATTTTAAATATTCAAAAGCAAGGCATTCTTTAGCACAAAAAAAGAAACAGAAAATTTATAAAGGAGAAATAGAAAATAATGCATTTGTCGCCATTTATTTCGTAACATTTTTTCTTTCTCCAGTTTTTTTTTGTTCATTCGACCGGCAAAAAGACTTTGCAAAAACAGATTAGTCATTCGACGAAGAAATCGTGAAAAAATAACACACAAAAAGGGAACAGCGAGAAATTAAAAGCATGTCGAAGAAATGTTTGATACATTGATAAAAATGTATCAAACACAAAATATTTAATGACCACTTTGACTGGGTACTGTTCCAATTATGTTTTTGTGGAAATTAAGGTTTCATTTTCTAAACACAGAAAAGCTGTTAATTCGTAGTTTTAAAAGGAAAAATTACGTAATAAACTATAAAATATTCAAAAAAGTCATTTTTCTAAAATCAACATTCCAAGGCTTAAACCGAAAGAACTTTATATTTATTGTTTAAGAACACAACAAATTAAAGAACTTGAACAAACGAAACAAAAAATAGCACGAAAAACATGAAAGCATTTCGACACTTTATTTTATCGTTTCCGTGTTGTCTTTTATTTCTTTTTTTGAAAATCGCAGGCGTCAACAAAAATTGTTTTCAGACTTTTGTATTAAGCATTTGATTTCCAAAACAAAAATAAAAAAATGTTTTAAAACTTAAATCAAATATTTGCTTTTTGCAAGAAAGAAACAAAATTTCAAAAATGATATTAATAAAATTTTTTGGAGGATGTCCAACATTTTATAAGGAAAAAAATGTTTCATATAAAGGTAAAAGCAATATCTCAGATGTGTCATTTTTGTGCTTTACTCTTTCGTTTTCTATGTTAAAAAGAAACATGTTGATGAAAAACAACACTCTGACAAGGGACGCGTCAGGGTGTGTTCTGGAGTTATGAGAAAAAAAGTATTTCATGATATTCCCCGACCATAAAAAAGTATCCCTGCAAAATATTAGCTGCCCATACGCACTTTTGTATTTTCCATATATACTACATATATATAGGATCGCCTGCTACTTAATACCACAACTTAAGAAATTTACTCTTATTTGGGCTAGAAAATAGTCGCAAACAATTTAAAATGGTTTTTCGTATGTTTTCCAATGCAAAGAAATATGTTTTTTTAATACAAAAAAGTATTTGATAAGGACAAATCTTAAGTTATGGTATTAAGTAGCAGGCGATCCTATATATATGTAGTATATATGAAAAATACAAAAGTGCGTATGGGCAGCTAATATTTTGCAGGGATACTTTTTTATGGTCGGGGAATATCATGAAATACTTTTTTTCTCATAACTCCAGAACACACCCTGACGCGTCCCTTGTGAGCAAAAACTATATTCTTAACATTTCTTGTTGAAAACAAGGGTCAAAAAATATAAATCATTAATGAAGAAGATACGAACTTTGGAGCAATGTGATAATATAACACATTGTTCCGCAAAAAAAGATTTACTTTTTCAAATTCTTTTTTAAACGAATATGTTTTATTTACTTTAATTAAAATATAAAATATTCGAAAAAAAATTTAAAAATGTGAAACCCTTGATTGATTTTTTTCCGCATAAGAAAAAAGGCGATAAATTATGCCAAAAAAGTCAATGCATCTGTTTTACCCTGAGAGAGCAGCAAAAAAAATATTTAAGCACTTCCCCAGCAGACATTACACATTTTTCTTTCTTTGCTAAATGTCTGAAAAAAAGAACAGAAAGCAAAAAGTCGCAATGACGAAATAAAGACAAAAAATTTTGTTGAAAATTGTATTTCTGCTTTTTCGACTTTGGACGTTTTTTTTTCTACGGATTTCTGTGATTATACGAATAAAATGTTCTGAATATTTTATACAACATTTCAGTTTTTTTGAGATTTACTTCTGAAAAAGTTAAATAAGCCTTTCGTATTTTTTAAACTTGAAAGTAAAAATGGTTGAAGTAAAAAATCTTCAAGCAACCATTAAATATATATTAAAAATTTTAAGCTCCGTTTCTCATTCTTGGGATTAGGAAAAAAGTGTTTGACAAGAATAGCTACTGTGTTGAAAAAGAACAAATATATAATTTCTGAAATGCCTAAAAAATTATTTTGAAATATCTAAAAAAAGAGCAACAGAAAATGCTTTTTGGTAAAATGGAAACTGTCATTCAATTTTTTCGATCATTTGTAAAACCTGTAAAAAATTATTCGTTGTTAAACAATATTGTTTCTTAAAGACCATATAATTATTAGGAAAAAGTCATGTGGAAAACATTTAAATTTTTTTTAAATATTCTCCTTGTAAAAACAATATATGAATTATAAAATAATTATTGTTTTCTTTTATTAATTTCTTTTCACAGGTGATGAATGTATAAAGCATATCAGAAATAGTTTTTTTTGCTTCTTTGTATTTTTGTCGAAAATTTATTTCGTTTATTTAAAATATTTAAAAGTAAAACATTTTACATGAAAAAAGTAGTGCCGCAACGCCACCGAAATTTAAGGGGGTGCCATTTTGTTTAAGGGGGTGCCATTCCATATAAAAGTTCAAAAAAATCTTATTTTACCTAGTATGAATTTTAATTTTGTATGGAAATTTGGACCACAAAGGGGGTGCCATGGCANACAAAGGGGGTGCCATGGCCCCCTTGGCCCCCCCCCCCCCCAAATTGCGGCACTGGAAAAAAGTGTCAAAATTTTTAAAGAAAAAAAGACAGACGCAATCCCTAAGCATAAAGCCGAATGCAAGGATTTTTCATTTTAATTTTTATCGCAAATAATTTTTTTGCAGATTTTGTGCAATTTCGCATTTCATCATTTTGACTTTTCAGTTTCATCTCTTTTTCTGCCGTTAAAGAAAAAACATAGAAAAATGTCAAATTTGAAATGTCTGATGGGAGGAGTTTTTGCTAAAAAATACGACAGGGGATTTTATCTGCCTCGACTTTTTTTTTAGAATTTTTCACTTCAATTCTGACTAAATTTTTAAAGGAAAAAAGCAGAGTATTTTTTTTAAATAAGAAAATTTTACAAAAAAAGCGTTGATTTTTTCGAATATTTATATTTTTTTTAAATTTTTACTTTCAAAAAATATTAATGGTTAACGCTTAAGTTAAAAAATGAAACATTTAGTAGTATAAAATTTTGCCGAAGTTCGCCATGATAATCATCGGCACCCAACATTAAATATTTATACATATACTCATTTTAAAACATAAGTTAAAAAAAGAAAAAAGAAAAAATTCTCACAAAAATTGCTTTTACATCCAGTTATTAATGTTTTTAAAACAAACAAAAGAAATCGGTTAAAAACCAAAGCCGTAAACTTTTTTTTCTTTTAAAAAACAGGTTGTATTCACGATGTTTGAAAAAAATTTTTTCATAATATTCATGTTTAATTATTTTTAAAATAAAATCGAACTTCAGTTATTTGACAACAAGATGTTTTGAAAAATTCAAAAGTTACATTTTTTTGCAAGGCACAAATGCTTTTTTTTAAATCAGCCGCACAACATATTATTTTTTAAAAAAAGGTGCATTAAAAAAATGTCAGCGAAAAAGTGTTTTGCTTCACTTCTGAAGGCGTCTGCTTTTTTTTAAAAAAGAAAGGACATTTTTGTTGTGTAAAAAATCTTACATTGATGAAAAAAGGTTTCTTAAAATTACGTTGTCAAAGGTTAAAAAACGATTAAAAAAAGATGGAGAAAAGAAAAAATGTTATAAAATAAATGGATTGCATCTGTCTTTTTTTTTATATATTTTCTTTTTCTTTTTTTGTGTTTAAGAATGTCTTACTTTTGAATATTTTAAAAATAAAGGAATACCTAAATTTTTGTCAAAATCCCAAAGAAGCATAGAAGTTATTTCTCACATCCTTAACGTTTTAATCTGAACTTATACATAAAATTACAACCAATAATAATTTAAAAACTATCTAATTTAAACATTGATAATTATTTGGTAATTTTTAAATAAATCTCACATGATTATATTCAAATAATTATCAAATCTTTATTATATATTTTGAGTCACAATTTTTGTATTTCTCACAGTTTTCTTAAAGAAAGTAAAAAATAAATGTCAATTTTGACTACAGCAAAAAAATATTCTAATTTTTGCCCTTTTTGTAGATATTTCAATAGCACTTTTTAGAGTTTCTTTGACGTGCTTTTTTGTTTTTTTTTTCACACAAGAGCTTTTTTTTGCTAGATATTTTTTTACAAAAACTGCAAATAAAGAATGAAGCTCAAAATGATTCCTATATTTATATTTAATGGGACAACATGAGAAATTGCACTAAACTTATCTCAATTATCTCAAAGCTATTACGCTTTTTGATTTTGTTCACTTACAAAAAACCGACTTTGATTGCAATAAATAAAATATTCAAAACATTGTATTTGAATAAAAAAAGAAAGAAAGAAACATTTCCTTTTCTGTAACTGAAAAAAGAAAAATCTTTGATGCTCTAAAATAACTTTTTCTCCATTTCATTGACCTTTTATAAACGATTTGTTTTGTAATTGTGTAATGTCTGATTTGAATGCTGCTGCTAAAAAAGAGACGAGCAAAATTGCATTGAAAACAGGATTGACTTTTTTGTTACAGTTTTTTTGTTCTTTTTTTATTAAAAAAAGCAAAAAAGGTTGCTTGCCACACACGTTTGAAAAAAACGTATTTATTTTTTGCTTTTAATTTTTTGCTGTTCCTTATTACTTTAAAAAATTTTCAATGAAAAAAGGTTCACAAAAAATATTTGAATATTTATTTTTATTATTTTGCCACCGATTAATCGATTAAATGTTATGAATTGTAAATTATTGGGAGAGAACAAAAAGTTATGAAAGATAATTTATACATTAATGGCAAGAAAATGGAAGGAACAATATAAATATAAAA
>CABFKP010017147.1:0-19537 GCA_901779475.1 Panagrolaimus davidi
AGTAGTATTAGAGGGCGTCTAGCTGATAAGGAATAATCTTAAGTGCTTACTTTATCAGTTAAGATTAAGCTTAAGTTTAATCCTTATCAGCTAGACGCCCTCTTTTTTGAATGCCATGGCATTTTTTCTTTTTTGCCCTTTTTTTTAATGCCGAAATATTTTTTCACCCCAGAGGAATCGAACTTCTTTTATTTTCTGAAACCCTCGCGCGGTAACCACTCGGCTATCGACGCTGCAAAAAAAGTGCTCCAAAAGTTTATGTCATTCTTTCTGATTTTTTTGCGCAGCCCCCTTCGGCAGTTTTCCTTTGAAGTCTCTCTTTTTTGATTTCATCAAAGTCTCTCTCTCTCTATCTTTGCATTTCATCTTTTGAGTAAAAAAATGATTATTTCAAAGATTACATATTTTTTAAAAAACATACGTGATGACCCAAAAAAATGGGAGCAGTCTATTGTTGTGAAAAAAATGATTATTCTAAAGATTAGATATTTTTGAGCAGTCTATTGTTGAGTAAAATAATGCTTATTTCAAAGATTAAATATTTTTTTAAAAAGTATACTTGCTGACTCAAAAAAAGGAAAGCATAATTAAAATATGATTTTTTGTTCACGATAAATTTTACAAAAATTGAATTTTTTATTGAAATTTAATTTAAATAAATAAATATATAAATAATTAAACGCTTGTTAAACGAACATATTCAACAGAAGGTTCTTTACGAGCTTTGCAAAAATAAACAAAAGTAAAGATGAGAAGAAGGAGAGAGAGATGAAGAAGAAAGAGAAGGACAAAAGTTGTAATCATCCAAAAATTGTTTGATTCATTTTGGACAAATTGATTTGAATTCAAAGATGCCAAAGAATCAGTACAAACAGTAGGAATTTTAAAACTTAAAAAATTTAAAAAATAGAAAACAGAGAGAAAAAAAGAAAAAAAAGCTCACAGTAATGGTCGAGCACAAATTTTTGGATGACAAACATCAGCACATGAACTTTCAGGAATCCAATGAACAAATCCGGACATAATTACAAATAAAAAGAGAGATGAAGAGAAAAATTCAGTCGTTCGAAAAAAAAACAAATGACAAATTACTTATTCAATTTTTATGAAATTTTTTGAATGCAAAAAAAGCAATTAGCATAAATAAAACAGTTAAGAAAAAAATGTTACTACCAATCAAAACAATAGTTAATAAATCAAAACATGCTGGACATGCTGGACATGATGTTTGTGATGTTAATGGTAATGAGGGGCATGGAACATTGACAGGGCATTGAGCAGGGGGGCCATAACATTGACCGAGATCGAGCCATACAGAACTAGGAGCACAAAGGATCGGTTTTTTGAATCGAAAATAAGAAAAAAAAGTTAAAAAATTAATAAGATGAAGGCTTACTGTAATGGTCGATATGGATAACCAACATCACAAACTGCAGAAGTATTGGATGCCTTAACCCAAAGAAAATCCTCAGGTTTAACCATAATAAAAAATAAACAAAAAACCAAAAATTTCATTAAAGTATACATATTTTTTGTAAAAAATGTATTGCTTTTAATTCGAAAGCTGCTTCTTTTATATTGAATGCCTATCGCTCTCTTTTTTTGATTCTTGAAATTTTATGGGTGAAAAAAACATCCGATTTTCTTACCCGTCTCTCATTCTTTCTTTTTTCGAAATGAATCAGCTTGTTTTATGAACGTTGAAAAAATTTTGTCTACTTTTTTTAGGTTTCAAAATATGTCTGAAGCTAATATGATATGATTCATTGAGAAAATTTCTCTTTATTTATTTGTAAATTTGTAAGATCGAAAAATGTGTCTAAAAAAGAAAGAAGCATTAAGTGTCAATGTTTCAAAGATCAAAAAATATGTTAGATGCTATTACCGTAATGACAAATAAATACATTTTGAATGCGAGAAAAAAATTTTTATTTTTTTCAAAAAAATATCGGCTGATTACAATCAAAAAAATATAATTTAAAAAAAGTCATAGTTGATTGCAGTCGTTAAAAATTATTCACTCATTTTTTGTACGAAGAAAAAATTGTTTTATTTTTTAAAAAAAATGCCAGCTCAATATTCATATCCAATTATGCTTTCAATAACCCTTGATGAACCTGAAGAAAATACAGTGCTTAAAGTGGTATTAACCAACTTTCTGAAAGCACCGTTACCATTAGCGTTTTTAGCAATGAAAAACATCTTAAAAAATTCTTTGGTCAAAAAAGATTCTTTAGGTAATAAATTTAAATGTGTAAAAAAAAGTTATATTTAATGTTTTTTTAGTAAAAAGAACAGTTTTTTTTTGCAGAAAAATTTCATTGCGTCAATCTTCAAAACCAACTCCAAATTCTGACAATGCTTTAAAAAAAATTGCTCAAAATGTGGTATCTGAAGCTGTCCGGCTTTCAAAAAATGATAATCATACAAAAATACTTGAAGAAGATGTTGTTCAAGCATTTGCTTTGATAGCCCATAATGTTATTTCATAAAATATAAATTTTTATTTTTCAAAAAAACATAACGTTGATGTATAAATCAATTTTTACTTTTTTAAAAATGATTGACAGTTACCTAAATTGGTAATTTTAAAGCATTCGGGGTAACAAAAGAACAAGTATGATAGCAATCACGAAAAAAATAGGAACAAAACAATTTCCAAAAAAATAAAAAATTAAAGCTATTTTTAAAAAGAGGTGATATTTAAAAGAGTTGATATTTTAAACATTGCTTAAAAAATGATTGACAGTTACCTAAATTGATAATTTTAAAGCATTCGGGGTAACAAAAGAACAAGTATGATAGCAATCACGAAAAAATAGGAGCAAAACGATTTCCAAAAAAATAAAAAAATCAAGGCTATTTTAAAAAGAGTTGATATTTAAAATAGTTGATATTTTAAACATTGCTTAAAAAATTATGGTTCGTAAACGCTCTGGACCAAATAGATTTTCGCCATCACCTTTAGCAACTACTACTAAAAGTATAATTATTACTACTAATACTACAGCTGATGCTAATAATATTGAAGTTCCAACCCAGCAATCATCACCTCCTACTGTTGATACTGTTGATGATGTTAATCAGATTGTCATTCCAAAAGCAACTCCAACAGCTGCAAATACTACAATTGGTATTCAAGTTCAACGCGGTAACATTTAAAAAAAATCATTTTTTATATACTTACATTTTTTAGGCATAAAACGGCATCCTAAAATAGAAAAAATAAATGGAATGTCCACATGTTCTATTAAGCGTCTTGCTCGTAGAGCTGGCGTAAGCCGTGTTTCAAAGCAAATTATACCCCCTATCCGTGAAATTTTAAAAGAATATGTAACAGATGTCATGTCCGATGCCATCCAAATTACCGGTCAACGAAAAACCGTCACTTGTATGGATGTGCTCTATGCCCTAAAAAGACGTGGAAATACTTTATACCGTTAAAAATTTTTTTCTAAAAAAAAGAATTCCTTTTTTTTTGAAATGTTTTTTTTTGAAAATGTTGAAATAAATCCGAAAAAAAAATTTTTCACAAAATCATTCATTTATACAAAATGTCAGGTATTCGACACGGTTTGGGGCTAATTAAAAGCTCAATAAATAATTATAGAAAAGATAAAATATCTGAATCGGGAATGCTCAATTTTATTCATACATGCTTCAATCATTATAGCATGCCAAAAAATTGTTATTACACCATCATTAAAATGCTTCAAAGTGAAGATTTAAGTAAAAAGTTTAAAGATATGATGGATTATGATATTGTGTAAGTTATTTTTCCTTCACAAAAAAGCAAAAATAATATTTTGCAGTCCCAAGTTTGTACCAATTGACCGTGCAAAAATCTTTGATCCTTTTTACACCAAAGTTTTTGTGATCAGAGAAAACAATTTTGAATTTGCCATCAAAACAATTGAAAAAGCAGTGCCATATGTTGTTGGAGTGGATATTGAAAAAGATATTTTTGAAAAAAAGTGAGACCCTTTTTTTTTTTCAACTTCTAAAAAAAAGTTTTTCAGCAATAATATTGACATTCTTACTGTAGCGTTTGATGATACAGTTTTGCTTATTCATGGACTTGAAAATGAAAAATTGTCACATATTATTAATGCCTTAAGAGATACGAAAATTGCATATTATGGTGGAAATGATCTTGCGGCTTTCCCTCTCACACAACCAAACATTAATATTCAATCATTTTTTAATAATCAAAGTCTTTCAACTTCTTATGAAAGTTGTTTTGGTAAAAGAATTGATAAAAGCCATACATTTTCCCCTTTCTCAAAATCCCCCTTAACAAATGACCAAATTTCTTATGCTGTTATTGATGCTTTAACTGTTTTACGATTGTATGGATATTTAAAACAAAATTTTGATTTTTATTTGTAAAATTTTCAAAAATTATAAATTTTAACAATTTTATAATCATGTGTTATTTGAAATAGTCCATGAGTACAGAGATGAAAAGCACGAAACGGGGATATATCTACAATTGTAATCTTTGGTAAATAATCAAGCAAATATTCGACGACACGATTTGGATCATAACTGCTTTCGCGAAGATTATAAATATTCGCCAAAGGGTCAAGTACATCTCTTGCCATTTCATTCTTTAAATCTTGAAGTTTTTTTGCGACAAATTCCATTGTACCGCAACAGTATTCCTACAAGTATTTTTTCCAGTTTTCAGGTTTAAATGATCTTTTATGATCGACAACTTTTGGATCAGCTTTAAGAATAGAGGAAACGCGGTTAGTTCCCGGTGGTGTATGTTCACCAGGTTTAGCGTCCAAATATCTTTTTATGGATTCTTTCAAGTTGGATTTAGGGATAACTTGATTGTCCTTACTTACAATTTGTTCATTTGAATTTACGGGATAAATGTTTCGATTTGCCATGACATGTTCTGCAATTTCATCCACAATTTGTGAATTGACAGATTTTTTAGTAGTTTTTGTTGATTGTTTATCTTTCGATAATGGCGTTCGACGTTTACGAGGTGTACTTGCAACACTTTGCTGTGTTTGATCAGTTAATTGTACACCTTCAAAACCTGGAGGGGTTGTATAAGAGTAATTTAAGGGTGTAAAAGTTTGAGGAGTAGATGGATATTGCTCAACATTTTCAGCTGGATATTGTTGTTGTTGTTGTGCAACAGGCGGAGGAGGAGGTGGAGGAGGTAGTGGTGAAGGGTTCATCTGAAAATGTTTGTCAGATACTTCATCAACAGCAGGGTTTTCACGATATTTTTTTATTAAATTTCTAACAGCAGAATTATACATTGATAAATTTGGTACAAGTGAATTTAAATGATAATTTGAACGATTTTTGGAATATTCCAAATCTTTTGATTCACATATAGAATTATATCGCGCTTCACTGATTAAAAAATATTTCTCTGCCATCAGACACGACTTGCTGCTTCAATCAGTAATGGAGCCAATAATGAAATGAATGGAAATGAACCGCCCCTTAAAAGGGTTTCGCGTGTTCGCTTTGGTGAGCGACACTCTGATAAAGATCGTATCATTTCAGCGTGTTTTGTTAAAGCAGTTTTTCGTTGACGGGAAAGTGGAATATTTGCTTCAAGGACATTGAAACATACATCCACCAAAGACAAAAGGTTATCGCGTGTGGCACTTTGAATGATTGCATTTCTTTGTCGGGCTGAACGAGTGGAGGCAAGCTTTTTAAGGAAATCAATATTGCGCAAAACAATTGGACCAATTGCATATGGCATCTCTAAAAAATGTAAAATTATGCTTTTGGTAAAAATACCACTGTATCATCAGGTGGAAAAATAGAGGTTCGAAGACGGAGCATTTCATGGGATGCAGGGTGCTGGTCAATCACGAGATATGAAAATAATTCTCGAGTAGCCATTTCCCAGGCACTTAAAAAATATTTGAGACGGTTGGGAAATAAATGGGTTCCAATAACACGTAAAGAATGTGCGGCTGAAGGTGAACGCATACAAATAATATAATGACTAAAAAAACCCAAAAAAAAAATGTAAAAAAAATACCCAGAAAAAAAACCTATTATTGCGTGCCACTTTTATACGTTTATCAAAAAGATTTTGAACAATAATCACGACACAAAGCTGCTGGTGATGACTTTGTTTAGTTGTCAATTTCTCAAGGTATGCTTCAAGGGTTGGGGAAGAGGTGAGGCAATCATCAAGCAACACAAGTAAAGGCTTTGCTTCAACTGCAAAATCTTCTTCCGTAGGCAAGCGTGCCATCGTTTTTATTCCTGCATTTTCAAGTAATTCAACAGTTGAATTATATTCCGAATAACTGTATAAAATGGATTGCGGGACAGGGTCAAATAAATCATTTAAATTTTCAAGCATTTTTAATAAAAAACTTGTCTTGCCCGCCCCACTACTTCCAGCCAATATAATATTACTCGGACAACGGAAAAGCAAGTCACGTTTCTCAAACTGCATCATTATATCAAAGTGAAACGTTTAGAAGAATGTCTTCTTCATTTTATGTGATTCTTCCCTCAAACGCTCATGAAGAAGATTTACCCCAAAAGTTCAATATTCAACTCCCCACAAACCTTCAATTTAATTCTCAGTGGCTTGTTGGCGTGGCAGGAATTTCTTTTCCACATTCATGGCCCACAATATCAATGGATAATGATGATTATATTGTCACCAAAACATCGGATAAATTTTATATTTTCGATATAAGTCCAATGTCCCCTGCCACCCCTCCACAATTAAGGGATGACTTGAATAAAATGTTATCTGCAACACGACAAAAGCGACAAGTTCAAGATCTACCTGAAGCAGCTGAAACAAATGTTGTACAAGATTTACCTGTTGATCCAAATTATACTGAACCTGTTGATCCCCCGCCGGTGGAGACGGCCGTCGTTGCCGGAGGCAACGACGCCGTCCCCGCGCGCGCCCCCGGGGTTTTAGAAGTTGAGAAAGCTGTGAATTTTGAAAAAAAAGAAGAGGTAGCGAAAGCTGAAACAACTTTACCCTCAAAACCTCAAACTACTGAAAAGATTACCGCTACTGTTGAAGCAAAAAAAGAAGAAGGTAAAAAACCAGCTGTAAAAAATGACGAAACAACACCACCTGCAAAAGTGGAAGATTCAAGTAAGACACCATCCTCTAATGACGGTAAAAAGACAGCGGCTCCAAAAAATGAAGAATCTAAAAAAGAAGATGGTAAAAAACCAGCTGTAAAAAATGACGAAGCAACACCACCTGCAAAAGAGGAAGATTCAAGTAAGACACCACCCTCTAAAAAAGATAACGGTAAAAAGACAGCGACTCCAAAAAATGAAGAATCTAAAAAAGAAGATAAAAAGGTAGAGTTTGAGGATACAGTTGCAAAGACAGATGCAAAAGATGCAAAAATAGAGGCTGAGAAAACAACGACACATACTAAAAAAGTTCCACCTTCAGAAGCGTTTAGTAATTTACCATCAAAAAGTGTTCAAGATATTATTACTGCAAATGGTACTGTAACTGCTGGAAATGGTTTACCGCCCTTTGAGCCTGGATTACCGCCTTTGTCAAAAGAAGGAGAAGCTTTCATGAAAATGGTGAAACCGATTATTGGTATACAACCTTCTCCTCCTCCTCCTCATCCATCATTTGAGGATGAAGGTAAAGCAATGGATGAAAACACAAAAGGATTAGGTTTCAATACACAACTTCCAATAAAACCAATAGTTGTTGTCCCAACACCAATACCACTTGCACATCCTCCTCTTGCAGATATTGTAACACCAAAAATGTATTCTCAAATCCCAACTTTAGCAGCAAAGGAAGTTGTAAGAAACCCTGAAATTTCACAAGTTTATTTTAACTGGATAAAAGAACGCGAACGCTTTCAATTACAATGTTACGATGCAAATGTGCAAGAAGTTATTCTTTCTTCACAGCTCGCATATGTTTTGGGTTTTAAAGAAAATTCCGTTTTACGTCCAGGATCTATTGCAAAATATCCACCAGATTTAAAAGGAGGGGTATCACAATTTGGTATTTACACAAAAGAATTGAGTGAGAATGTTATTGTTGGAAATCAATTTACAACATTATTGCGTATAGTTACAATAAGATCAAAGCCGGGCGAGATCAATGAGCAACTTTATGATTCACCGATGTATGTTAGAGTTGCCTCTCGAGATATTTCTTCTATCAATATTGAAATCCGCGGTATGGATGGCCGTTTGATTCCTTTTTCTTATGGACCTGTTATTGTTACACTTCATTTCAAAAAACTATTGTATTAATTTATAAAAATTGTACACAACAAAATGATAAATGAGAGAATGAAACAAACAAC
This sequence comes from Panagrolaimus davidi, assembly GCA_901779475.1. NCBI lineage: Eukaryota > Metazoa > Nematoda > Chromadorea > Rhabditida > Panagrolaimidae > Panagrolaimus > Panagrolaimus davidi. The sequence continues at coordinate 8,316 of CABFKP010017147.1, forward strand.
TTTTTTGTATGAAATAAAATCTGTTTTTACATTATAAAAATATATATAATAATCAGAGTTTAAATAAACTTGAGGATAAGCAAATGTGGAATTGTTCGTTTTGTAAATAATAGTGTTGCCAATAAAATGAAAATCTTGCCAAGAATCAAGTGTGTAAACATTTTTTGTTGGAATGTTCGTCAACTCTTTGCTCAATGCCAACATAAAACTATTAAGAGGATAAACACTTAAACATCGTTTGTGATAAAAGTATAATTCTTTTTTTGAAGGCATATATCTAATTAATTCATATGGAATATATGAATGTAAAATTTGGCGCTCAGACACAAAATGAAAAAGTGAAGCATTGTCGATTAAACTTTTGAGTACAAATACCACAGAATCTTTGTAAGGGAATACATATTCAAATGTAAAGTCATCTGTTATTTGCATCCCATAAAGTAAAGTGTAATCTTGCTCATAGACATTGTAAATCATTGAAGTGACATAGTTGTTACTTATTGTGTTTTCAACAACTGTATTTTCATCAAATTTAAATACTTGCTCATTTTTTGGTAAAAATTGAAAGGTGGTTGTGGTGATTAGAAGTAAAGTTGAAACATTCATCATGGATAAACTTTATGCTGATTTAAATTTTCCAGCAAGTTATGCAGGAATCAATGCTTTGCAGCGTGAAATTAAGGGAAAACCTGAAGCTAAAGAATTTAAACAATTTTTGCAACGCAATAGAACATATCAACTTTATAGACCACGATATTATAAATTTAAACGTCTCAAGACTTATTGCACATCATGGATGACGGATTTTCAGACAGACCTCGGAGATTTTCAAAGTCTTTCTAGACATAACAAAGGTTTGATTTGATAAAAAAATGATAGTAAAAAATATCAATGTTTTAGGGTACCGTTTTCTTTTAGTGGTAATTGATGTACTGAGTCACAAAATTTTTGGAGTGCCGATAAAATCAAAGAGTTATAAGGATGTTATTCCGGCATTCAAAAAAGTGTTCGAAAAAACTCCCAGATTACCTTATAGTTTGTATAGCGATAGAGGTGGTGAATTCCAAGGACGTGAAATGCTCAAATTTTTCAAGGAATTAAATATTCAAAAGTATGCTTCTCAAACTTCTGAAATTAAAGCAGGAATGGCTGAAAGAGCAATACGTACAATAAAAGGTGAGAAAAAAATGTTGAGGTTTTTTTTTTTAAAAATAAAAATTACAGGAAGACTTTATAAATATTTTTCTGAAAACAATACGGTAACATGGTACAATGTCATTGATAAGATCATTGATAATATAAACAATACTGTTTGTCGCACTACAGGTCTCAAACCAAATTCAATAAATGAAACAAATGCTCAACAAGTTTGGGATAAAGTGTATGGGCAACACACCGAAGAACGTTCGCAGCCTCGATTCAAGGTCGGCGAACATGTTCGGCTAGCTTTGAAAAGAAAAGGGGCTTTTGAAAAGGGTTATCTAAGTAATTACACGGACGAAATTTTTGATATTGTAAAAGTACACCATACAAATCCACCGACGTATATTCTTCGACACGAAGATGGTTCTATTTTAAGAGGAAAAGTCTATGAAAAACAATTGATAAAAACCGTCAAAGATGATCAAACGACTTATAGGGTAGAAAAAGTGATTCGTCAAAAACGTGAAAACGGAAAAAAACATTATTATGTAAAATTTGTGGGGTTACCAAATGCTCAGTGGATTACAGAAGATGATTTTGTTTAATTTAATTTATTTATAAACTTTACAACATATTTATCCGCATTGGGGTGAGATAACAAGCATGTAACAATATCAAACATTTCAAAGCCTTGACATTTTTTAAACAAATAATATAAACAAAAAGGGCCACATGCATCTGTCACAATACTTTGAATCACTTTACTATTATATAATGAAATGTTATACTTTGAAAATGGTTTTTCCGGTGTGCGTCCGAAACTATCAAAATACTCTGCACTTTTTTCACATGAACAATACACAGCAACCCAGTGACAGCCAGGGGTGGCGGAAGAGCAAAGGTTTGCAATAAAACAAGCGGGAAATGATTTTATCTCAGGTAAATGATCAATAGGAAAACAGCCAAGAAATTTATTTTTCAACAAGGGGTTTTTGTTCACTATGTTTTGAATTTGAAGGTTGTCCATTAATTATATGTAACTCGGTGCCTTGATTGTCGTTAAATAAACGTTGGAGAATTTGTTGAAAATATTTTTGTTTACTTTTTTTGGCAAAGAACAAACCCAATAGTGCGACAAAACAGGCAAATGACCAAAGCATGAAATAATAATTTTCATCACACATTTTTTTAAATCAAACAGTAATGTCCGACGTGACGGTACGATTTTTATCCACCAAAATGAGAGAATCTAATTCTGCATATGACAGAAGAGTGATTCCGTTCGCGGGGACAGCCGAACTAAAACGTATATGTACAGATGTAGTACCCTCCCGAACTAAATCGAAGCATGAATCCACTTCTTGTGAGCTAGACATGTTAAAGACGAAAAAGCAAGAGCTGTTTTTGTATTTTTCCATTGAAATATTATTTGATTCAGTTGTACCAGCAAAACCCAAATTTTCAAAGAAGTCATGATATAAACGTGTAAATCCATGAGTGTCCCAATCAAGATGATATAAAACATTAGGATACTGTTTACCATTTACTTGTATGTTTACACTTTGAGCAGAAAAATTTTGGAAAGAAAACGGTGATATACTTCTGTCACCTACATAAGCTTTATGTGGAATCATTCCTAATATTATACGCTTCGGAACTTGTTCATGGTATAAATTTGCAACGTATTCATATCTCCCAGAATTGATAAAAGAAGTTTTTAATTCACTTTTGGTGACACTGAATTTAGCAGGTGTAGTGTTTAACTGATTTGCGATTTGTCGTCCAAGTGTGTCCATGACATACATTTTTTTGACAAACATTTTGCAGTTTTCAATGAATAAGCCATAGGTGTAATCTTTTCGGGGGGTTTCAATTAAACAAAAATCTTGTGTGTTGGGTTGTACCTCGATATCAATCTCCACATTGTTCAAAAAAAGGTTTTCTTGAACAAACAAATCGACAAATAATTTACTTATAAACTCTACAGACCCTTTTTGGAATAATACTTGCCGTGCTTTGAAACCTTTTCCTGTAACAGATGATACATCATTATCGTCTTCATAATAACCATAAGCTTGCAAATAAGAATCTTTCACCGCTTTTGTTTGTGATAATTCAAGATCAATAAATGCCTTATAAGAATACAATTGATTCGAGTTATAAATCTCTTTTCCGTTGACGAGGACTTTGACGTTCTTAATATAAGTTGCTCCTAACGCCTGAATTGGTGCAATAATATCTTCGGAGTCAACATTTTCCCATTTTCCTTCAGTGTTCTTTTTTCGTGCAATTTTGAAAGTGGTGGCTAAATAAATTTTTGAGAGATCTAGGAATCCATCACCTGGTGAAATTTTGAAATGGAAGGGATATGTAGTAACAGAATTTAAAGTTAGAATTTCTTCATACAATGAATTCTGGATTGCAACATTTGTAGGTCTGGGGTTAAACAAATCGAGGGACGATGAAACACAATTTTTACTTTGAGGATCAATTAATTTATACAACATATTTGTTAATATTAACCAAATATATCAGTTCTTCGGGTTTTTTGGGGAAGTTTAGTTTTAATCAACCTTCCCTTGACACGATTTCTTTGACAACTGAACCCTCTTCCATTTTGTTCAAGATTATTTGTAGCTGTTTCAAGTAAACGTTTTGCACTTGACATTGCATTCCTTTTTATAGCCTCTTTTGGGGTTTGTCCTTCACTAATATTACCCAAAGTTGTAGCCGTTGCGGCTAATCCTTCTTTTCCAATAGCTTTAACTGCAGGTAAAACAAAACGCCAAAGGCTTCGTAGAATATCTCCAACACCAGCTCCTCTTTGACGTGAAATTCCCGTAAAAAAGTATCCACCGGTTTGTAAGGGGTAAATTACATTATTTAAATCAAGAGAATCTGGATTAAATAGAACCCGAACCATAATTCAGCTGTTTTTCAATTGATTAAAAGTGTGAGAATGAAAAAATTTTTTCAATTAAATCTATTTATATCTCAAAATTATTTACATAAACTATTGCATTTAGAACTAAAACAATTTACAATTATTTACATACACTATTAAAACCCGAAAGGAATTATTTCATAATTATCACAAATAATTCCCTTTTGAAATATTGCACGATAAACCTTAGTAAGCTCCATTGTATATACATGACCCGTACGATGTGGTACAATACGTGTAACTGGAACATTCAGCTTCTCATTGTTTCCGTAATCTTTGACCATTTCGGAGAACTTTTCATAATGAAGTTCTCTTGCAACTTCAGCTGTTAATGAAATACCACGTATTTTTAAAATATATTCAATTTCACCCGTATTAGGATTTATAATTTTAAGTCCATATTGTTTACAACCCCCAGAGGCATATTCTTTGATATTTGATATTTCTAAAGCCATATCACCAAGATAATCTCCAAGAGGAAAAGGAAAAAGGCCTTTGAGATGTTTTAGCAGAATTGAGTCCGTATCTATAACGTTTAAGATAAAAATTTCATATATCAATAAATAAAAAAATATGATTTACCAGTGTATAATAGTTTACAATTTGGATCAGCATCAACCATTTCCATTAATCGGTATAAAACAACCCTTGCAGCACTTGTTGTCCATAGGGAAACAATAATATTTGAAGCAGCGTTCTCACTGATAAAATCTTTGTGCATAGTATACGTTATCATAACTTCGCATTCATTCAAAATGTCCACTGTTGAAATAACATATTTATCATTTTCTAATATAGCATTTGCTTTCATTCCAGTTGATACAATGACCGTTTTTGCAAGATTATTACGGAGTGAAAATCTCCCCCCTTAAAAAAAACTTTTGTATAACATGAAAATATTTTTTTAATGATCTCAATGATAAAAGCTTGATAAAATTTTGTATGACAGTAAAAAATTTTTTTAAAATTTTATTAAGTAATACTTACACATTGAATTTGCTGCCAGCTTTGCCAAATATCTCAGACCGGGATTCCTTCTTATCTGTTCTCTATCCAAAATAATGCCGAAACGATCCCGATAAACTTGGATAAAATTATCTTCTTCCTCTAGCGTTAAAACATTTACTGGGAAATTGTCATTTTCAACTTTGAGTTTAAGACAATCACGAACATATGGTGCAAATAATTCTGTAGAAAATGTTGTAAAATGATATGCTGAATACACTTTTGTTACCACATATTGTTTTTCAAGTGCTAAATTTAATTCCAAATGGGTTGTTGTTATCAAAAAACCACGTTCTTCATCATTGTGCTGGCATATATAATCAGGATCTTTCGTGCACTTTTTAGAATAATCAACAGCGCACGATCTACAGAGTCCAAACACCAAAAAACCTGTGGGATTTTTATATGGAATCACTGGTAAATTTAAAGTTCTCGGTGGTACCACAAAGCATTTTATCAATCCACGATATTTATTCTGTTCTGGCCTTGTCCAATTGACATTTTGTTCGTTAGGAGGTATATCTATTAGTTGTGGAAGTCCAACAGGGTATTCTGTATTGAAGTTTACTGATGGATATAGACTTCGGATATCACATAATGATATATCATGTGTAGCTTCTTCTTCGGTGGTAATTTCTTCAAATAAAGACAAGGGTCCTGTTCTTCCACCAAAGTAAGCATCACGAGGATTCAATGGACCAACAATCAACTGCTTTTCATACTCCACCCTTGTTTTTGCATCAAAATTTTTGATCATTTTATTGACTTTACATTCCCATATACTTTCCACATTGTATCCCATTGCAATTAAAATGTTTTCCTTTTCTTTTGTCAATTCATATTGATCTATTGCTTGTAAACCGGTAGGTAACCTCGTATCAGGGCTAAAACAGTCCAAACATCCATGATATGCACATCCATTCCATTCTATCACCGTATTTGTCTCCTCTATGAATCCGTCAACTTTAAACCGTCCAATTACTTTTTCACCTTCAGGAGAATCATGAAATTGTATTGTTTCACCAGTTGTTTTACGTCTCCAATAAAAATAGCGCAAAGCTGCTTCACTTGCCCGACTATGTCTATGATATCCACCTTCTGGGACAATTGGAAGTGAATTTGCTTGCAAATGTTTTTTCCTGAATGACCTCATACAAGCAGAAGCGATTGTAGCACAATGATAAATAGGATCTACTTCAAAATTTTTCATCCACATTTCCCGAAATTTCACAACGGCCCATGTTAAAATATTTACGTCATTTTTACAATATAATGGTAATTGCGTCTTTAAAGAAAATGGAGTATTCCAATTTGCATTATACCATTCCATAAAAGCTGCTCTTTTTTTGACACTCATTGTATTTGGGCAATAATGAGCAAGATTTGGTAAAGTTGGTAATTCCACATTATAATTGGCTACAGTATTAAAAGTGTGTGGAAACCATTGTTTTTCCTCAATTTCTAAAGAGAATGTACTAACCATTTCGGATAAGGGTATTGGAAGATAGTTGAATGAATCCTTAAATGTGATTTGAGGTGTATTATCTGTTTTTTTCACTTTTATTGAATAAAATTTGTTTCCAACTTTTATGGGTTCAGTAAGATGACCAATTTTTCTACGAAATAACTCGCGCAGAATAAAAATTGCATCATAGCGGCCAGAATAATGAGCTAGTGCAAACGTTTCATATAAACTGTCAGCAGCAAATAACCAATCAAGAAAATCTGACAGACAATTTGATTCATCTAATCCTGACCATTCTTTCATACGAGGACCATCACCACAAATATCACAAGACGAAATCTGATTAGCCCATTCACCATTATCAAGACATTTAGTACATGAAATATAAGCTGCACAGTAATTAACTGTGTGTTCTCTTTTCCCAAGTCCCACAATCAAATCTTGTCGTGCCTCAAAATCAAATATCACCATTCTGTAATCAGGAATATCTTTTTCTTCAATTGGTTGAATAAAGCATGATCGTGCTTCATGTGAAGTCTTGCAGATTGAACAGTATTTTTCACCACAAGTATGTGGTTTATTTTTCGTATTGTGCTTTGAATATATCACACCACATTCTTGGCATTTTTGATATAACGAGCATGCTAATGTTTTATGAAAATCAAAGCATTCCTGATTGAAAAAATTTTTATGACATTTGTCGCATTTCAGATGGATGTTTTCGTTCTTGCACGGATATGAGTATCCAAATCGGGCACATGCGTTGCATTTATGTATACATTTTGAATGTCTTGAGGGATCTGTGAATGTCTTTTGGCAATCGATGCAATAATATTTGTACTTTTTGGAATCGTTGTTAACAAAATTACTAATATTTGATATTGCATAAAAATGATTCTGATAGTATAATATCCCAATATCATATTTGACATTTTTTGCACAACCTTTAAATTCTGGCTTTTTACGATAATAATAATCAAACACAACCAATCTAAAACATTATTTGTTTAAGTTAAAATTATACAAAAATATTTTTACCTATAAGTCTCATCATAAGTGACATTGAGATAATCTTGAATTTTTTCAAAATGTTCTAATGAACCATATCCTTTACAATTTTCAGGAATATTTGAGGCCGCTCTGAACGAATCAACACTTTTCTTAAATACTTTATTTGGATTTTCCAGCGTTCTTCTTGAAATTTTTGTATTTCTTCTGAATTGATCAATTTTGCGTTCAAATGTTTCATCTGGATTTTCCATCAAATTTATGATCATTTTACGTCTTTCTTTCTGGTTAAAAGGAGTTTCCCCCCGACGACGAACATTATTTGCTTTATCTATTCTTTTTTGTTCAGCAATTTCTTTAGCTTTGACATCAATTTTTACAAGTTCAATCAATCCATAAACTGATGTAAACAGACATAACATTTGAGATCCACCAGGATTAATTAAATTTTTATTATTAATTGTATATTCCCGATCTCCATTTCCTTGAAAAAAATTTTTTTATCTGACAAAAATTATTATTGGTACTTACCAGATAAAACTGTTTGAAATACTGTTATTTCCAAAAGAAATGATTCAGAAAATATATCCGCAATTTCATTGCTTTCATGAAGTTGCTCCATACGATTAGAAAAAAATTGTACGATATCGTCAGAATATTTACCCCATGGAACATGTAAGTCATGTGCGATTTTGGAATCCGATGAAATACTTTTTAATATTAACCCCAGTCTTTTTCCTTCTGGGACTTCTTTCTTTACCATATCAATAGCTTCTTGAATTTTATCCAAAAAAATTTGTCGGGGATTATTATTTGTAATATTTGTATTAAATATGATTTCAAAATAAAACTTCATTATCCCAACATTTGCCACTTCATTCTTTTCATCTAATCTTGTGACGTTGCAAAACTCTGGATATTTTATTTTGAAAAGTTCGTCGAAATCTTTATCTATTCGATATTGTTCATGCTCTTCTTTTCGGCGTTTAGCCAAAGCTTCCATTATTTCTAAAATTTAAAATTAAATTATTTTTTTAAAAGCGGACACTTTTTTAAAATTATATTTTCATACAAATATTTTTAATTTAGGAAAAGTATTTTTGTCTTTATTAAGATTTTCCATTGAGGTATGCATTAAATTTAATTCTTTGTCTAGATATTTTTTTTACATACATATTTTTTAGATATCGAGGTCATAACTATCTTTTGCAATCTTTCCATTATTTTTAGAGTAAATCTTTTGAGAGGTCATTGTTTGAAGACAAATGAATTCGCATCAGACAATCGTTTTTTAAAATCAAATTTTTTTGGAGAGCTCCTTTTTTATTGTGATATTTTTTAAAGCAATCTTTTTTTTGATCTTTTTTTAAAATTTTTTTACTTGTTCAAATGATTCCCTCCCACTTATTCTCTCCTCCCATAAATTTTTTGATTCCCTCCCACTTATTCTCTCCTCCCATAAATGTTTGCCTATAAAATAAAAAAAACCATTTCTGTATAATTATAAAAATTTTTTTTATTTTACATTTTGTTTCTATTCCTTTTCAAGTTTTATTTTGATTTTTATTTTTTCAATTTTATTTTAAGAAAAATGGAATTCACCGGTCCAAATAATTTTGTTTATGAAAAAGAACCTTGTCTCAGTACAAAAGAACAGATACTTCGTATTAACCCTTCATCCATAAGTATTGAAACATTAAATTTAAAAATTGTGAAATTTGACACAATAAAAAATTTGGTTTCCAAAAAAGGAAATAGTTTCCAACTATGTGAGATTATTTTTCAAGGCAAAGATGATAAATTTCCAATCAAAGGAGCAGTCCTTGGAAAAGAATGCATTGAACATTTTAAAAATGCTAATCCAATCAATACAGTGAGTTTTGTTTTATAATATTTTTAAAAAATGAAATAAATAATACTTTAGTACCTTAAAATTTCATTTTTCCCTAAACCAGCATACCCATTGTTTTTCCAAAAACCACCCGTTGCTTTTGAAATCCCATTCAATGCCTCTACTACATACGATATTATAACTGATGAAGATTAAACGTTTATACATATCTGAAAATTTTTTTAAAGATGTCCTTGCTTCTTTTATTTATTTAAAAATAAAATTCTTTTATTTATTTAAAAATAAATATAATTTGTGAAAAAAATAAATATGATTAATCTCTAAAGTAATCTTAAATGTGCAAAAAAAATGATTATTTAGATATCTGCACGGTCAATATATCTAAAGTCGTTAATATGAATTTCAAATTTGACATCGGATGTTTCAACATAACGGCTATAAGGGGGTAATGCACGGAACGAGATTTTAATAACAGCACCAACAGGCGCATTTCTAGGAAAAGATTCAACCCAATTTTTTCCATAAACAGTTCCCCAAACAGTTGTATTATCACCACCTTCAAATTTGACACGCATTATTTTTAGAGGGGAATATATGCTATTCTTCGGTTCACCAATTGAAACAACCTTTAAAATTAAAGTAACCAGCTTATCTGATTTGGGAGTAATTTCGTGGATAACTTCCGCACTGGAAAGCTCGATATTTCTTTTCATTGGAGCATTAAATAAAGTAAACATTATTCACCAGAAAATTGTAGTAGATAAATAAATCTGTAAAATTTTTACAATTTTTAAAAAAAGTAAGGAGTAGGGTTTATCAAATTTATTTAACGGAAAAACAAAATATTTTTGATATTTCTGAAACACGTATCTGCAAAAATAAAAATCCCTAAAATAATTTTTTAAATTTTGTTTTTTTTTGGAGAAAATCAAAAAACATATTTATCCGCATTTCTCAGTTTATATATTTTTTGTAACGTTTCATTAACCGTTCGTTTGATTATATATATTTATTTAAATTAAATTTCAATAAAAAAATTCAATTTTTGTAAAATTTATCGTGAACAAAAAATCATATTTTAATCATTTTACTTTTGCATTTTGTTGATAAACATTTTGTGGTTTTTAATATTTTTAAAAATGAAATCGAGGGGGATTATAATTTAAAAAGTTATCGTTTTATTTTTTTGCAAAGAACATTGTTTTTGAATATGCTTCATTTGATACCCAAAAATTTTTTTGGGTCATCACGTATATTTTAAAAAAATGTAATCTTTGAAATAAGCATTATTTTACTCAACAATAGACTGCTCAAAAATATCTAATCTTTAGAATAATCATTTTTTTCACAACAATAGACTGCTCCCATTTTTTTGGGTCATCACGTATGTTTTTTAAAAAATATGTAATCTTTGAAATAATCATTTTTTTACTCAAAAGATGAAATGCAAAGATAGAGAGAGAGAGACTTTGATGAAATCAAAAAAGAGAGACTTCAAAGGAAAACTGCCGAAGGGGGCTGCGCAAAAAAATCAGAAAGAATGACATAAACTTTTGGAGCACTTTTTTTGCAGCGTCGATAGCCGAGTGGTTACCGCGCGAGGGTTTCAGAAAATAAAAGAAGTTCGATTCCTCTGGGGTGAAAAAATATTTCGGCATTAAAAAAAAGGGCAAAAAAGAAAAAATGCCATGGCATTCAAAAAAGAGGGCGTCTAGCTGATAAGGATTAAACTTAAGCTTAATCTTAACTGATAAAGTAAGCACTTAAGATTATTCCTTATCAGCTAGACGCCCTCTAATACTACT